>JBAMCK010000847.1:432500-505000 GCA_037075185.1 Drosophila pseudotalamancana | reverse complement strand
AATAATATTAACTAGCTAAAATCTATAGTGCGCTAAAAAGAATTTTATATGACATATTTATTTGACTTTCTAGACCATAATTATGAACAATTTATACTCATCAACTATATCCCTATATCTATATTTAAATATGGATATACAAACAAATTTATAGAATCTTCTTTGCCTTTACAAATAATATTCTAATAATCTTCTCACTAAATTTTGTTCATATTTGAAAACTGAAAACTTGAAAAATAGTTAAGATCATTTTCTCAAATAGAGCTTTAGAGCTAAATTAGCTACAGTGTGCAATAAGTGGGGTTTACATGAAATATTTTTTGGAGCAGATAAAAATTATTTAGAATATTTTGTTGGAATCCTATAACCATATTAATACATATTACCATGTATTATATATATAAATAACTCTAGATAATCTTCTTTGTATTTCAAATTATTATTCTTGTAATCTTTTGGATTTTTAATTGTTTGTCATTTCTTGGAACAGTTAAGAGGCTTTTCTTACATCATCAGCAGATTCCAAACGCAAATTGAAAACAGTTAAAGTAAGTGTTGTAAAGTACTCAAATAATTCAAGTGTTTTATTACTCTCTAGATAAATAAGTAATCATACTCTATGGCTTATTGCATTTTAGATACGAAATTCTTGCTTAGCTAGCAAAAGTAATTTCTAGTGAATTATAAATGATATTTCAACATTTATATGTATGTATATAGATGATTACCTGGCGCATTGAAGGGCATCGGTCCGCCGGGATGGCCGGGAAAGAAGGGGCCGTCGTGCGGATGGAAGGGCCCGCCGTAGCCGAACTCGAATTTAGCATCTGCGGCAAAGTAGGGAAAGCCGGGTCCATCGTCTAGCCCGCCCGGCGAGAGATTCATGGGAAAGCCGCGCATCTTGCGAGCGCCGCCAAAGAACGGAGGACGACCCATGCTGGTGATTTGCTTCATGCGACGCTCCTTGGAGCGTTTGTTCTGGAACCAGACCTGCGGATGGAACAAGCGAAGAGCGAACGTTTAAACCATATTCTAAAGGCTGCAACCTCTTGTCTTCCACAACCCCCCCGCCCTGCCACCCTGTTGCTGTGCTGCATTGATGCTACCGCCTGCCACACCGGGCGGCCGTTGCAAAATTAGCCCCGGCCCCGGCGGGAGCAGCGCCCGGGCGAAGCGTTTTACGAGTCTCTCCGTCCAGAAGCCCCGTGCACAGCATGCAAAGTAATAAAATAAAAACATATTTCAAAATTTTTAGTGGCACCTTTTGCGCTTTTCGCCTGTCTCCCGTTTATATACATATATTTTTTGTTTTGGTTTTCGTTTTTTTTTTGTTTTTTGGTTCATCTTTCGAAAATGTTTTGTTTTCTTTTTCATTTTTTCATTTTTTAGCATTTTAATATTCATATCTTGGACGCGTTTTTTAATGATCTTTTGCTGGCGGTCAACGAAACTGTTTTCAACTTCGACTTGAACTGATTTTTGTGTTATATATATATTTTTGTTCAATTTTTTTTTTTTTGATTTTTTGGCAAAGTTTTCTCAATGAAATTTTTTGATTTATGTGTTTGGCTTTTTGTTTCGTTTTTCTTGCTTTGTGTCCTTTTCGTTTTTTATTCCATTTTATATGCTTCTTTTTTTGTTTTTGTTTTTGGCAAATAGCTTCCAACGAATTTGGCTTAGATTTGGCAACCGTCTGGGGGCCAGCAGCTGTTCCCGTTGCACGTTGCCCGTTGCCCGTTCTTGGAGGCAATTTAAGCCTGAATTTTAATGATGAGCGCCGTAGACGTCTGCAGTTCATTTGAATTCTTGCGCAGTTCTTTTTATGAACTCAACTCGGCCGCGACTGACTCCAGTCTCCAGCCTCCAGCCTCCGCATAGACATGCCACACACACACACACACACACTTGCACACACACACACACAGTGGAAATAAACTGACATTTTGTGGCAGAACGAACAGTTCGCTAGAAAAGCGTTCGGCCTGTGAGAACTTCGAATTGGAGCCCTGCTGCACACACAAAACAAAAGGAAGTAACACGCTGTGAATGGGCCAACACCCAAAAGTTGGCCAAAACGTTGCGGCCCGCATTTGACATTAATTCCGACTCCGTGTCGAACAGTTCCTCAAGCGTGTGACTCTTGACAGAGATGCCGAATGTGAGTTTGCTTTTGCACTTCACTGAGCTTTAGCATCGAATTAGCTTCCTCTTCCTCTCCGCCTCTCCTTCTCTCCGCCTCTCTGCTCTGCTTCTTCTCCTATTCTCGCATTCTAGATCAGAGGCGAGTCAAAGTTCGTTCGCAACTAGTTCCAATGCGAGGTACGGTATGTAATGATAGCAATGGAGCAGAAGTGCCAAATGAACTGGAACCAGATCAGTTACTATTCTAATGGCAACTTGATGAACAGTAGTATGAACTGGAACTAGATTAATTTATTTGTTCAGTTGATTTGCAGCACAAATGAAGAACTCAATGAACTGGAACTAGATCAGGAACTTAGCTATCAGGAATTTAAAGAATTGGACTTCGTTTAAATTCAAATCGAAAGAACTGGAACTAGATCATTTACAACATTAGTGATTGATTGAAGAACTGGAGCTAGTTCAATTGTTAAGCAAAACAGAAGAAGACTTTCACTAGTTCTGTTGACTCAAGAGTAGATCTTTTAAAGGTCGAACTAGTTCAGTAGTACTTTATGCACTCGAGCTAGTTCAGTTGGAACTAGAAGAACTGGAACTAGTTGATTGACTTTGTGAAAAACGTAATCATTACCGACTAATAGTCCATCTATATTATCTATACAATGAATGAACTTGCTGAACCGGAACTAGTTCAAATGCTGCTCAAAAAGAGAATACGATGAACTGGAATGCGTTTAGTTCGCTTTACAGAACTGCACAAAAGTAATTCAATTGCATCGACAGCCACAATAGCTTCACGAACAGGAACTAGTTCAGTGGCGGAGCCGTTGCTTGGCAGTCGTCACATTTCAATTACTCGAAAACCGCAACATAATAAATAAAACCGCATTGATGCAAAATCCAACTCCCGCGCCAGCAAATGCCAATGGCACACACACATTTACATGCATGTGTGTGTGTGTGTGTTTACTTTGTTTTTTCCCATTTGCCCCTTTTGGGCCCTGCGGTCACACAATTTTTCATTTTCATATGCGCAACAACAAAATGAAGGAAAATAAAATCGAGCGCAGTGCAAAATTGAAAAGGGAAGCGGGGGGGGCAAACAGCAAAAAATGTGGAAAAAGGAAAAATAATAAAGGAAAAAGAAGATCAACAACTTTTCTAAAATATGCATTTACAATAGTTAGTTATTTGGTATTTGTTTTCCATGCATTGTTTTTGTTGTTGTTGTTCTTGTTGTTGTTTTTTTCCACTCTCCTCCTTTTTTCCAATTCAGCTCGTCGTTTTTTCCATTTTCATTTATTTTCTGTTCAGTTTTTCGCCATTGCTTTGTGCCCTCGACAAGGAAAAACAACGACAACAACAACAACAACAACAACGACAATAAATGGCAAAGAAAAAGGTAAGGAAGAAAAATAAATGGCAATTGCAAGAGGGCGTGGAAAACAGAGTGGAAAATGGAGGCGGGCCCAGAGCGAAAGAAGGGTCAAAGGGCGCTGGCAGGTGCGGGGGGCGTGGCAGTTGCGTGAAGTGCGGTTAGTTTGTAATATGCAAAGAGCCGAAGCCAAAGCCAATGCAAGAGTTGCAACTGCAATTGGAACTGGAACTGGAACTGGAGTTTATACTCCTTTGTACGTGCAAGCAAATTGATTGGCATTCAAAATGAATGCAGCTTCTTTTCCGAATTGAATAGGGCCTAAATCTAGAAATATCCAGCACCAATTCCCGACTTGAACTTTGTTTTTATCGTTTGTTTGTGGCGTAAAGTTCACTTGAACTGCAATTCAATGGATGGCCTTTTAATACCCTGCAAGAAACTTAAATGCTGACTAAATTTCAAAATAGTTTCCATCAGCCCAAAACTTTGCACTTTGATTAGGGCCTAAATGTGGAACGATCCAAATTCCTCTTTGCTATCAGCTTGAACTGCTTGCGAATTATAAACAATTTGGGAATACTTTAAGTGCGATCCAATGAGTCAGTTTTGTATGCTTAAATGTCGAATTCAGACATTAATAGATGCCACCTAAGATGTTTTTAGATATTAGTAGATAGTCTTGGAGATACTTTTAGAAATATGTAGATAGTCTTGGAGATACTTTTAGAAATATGTAGATAGATCGAAAATAGACCAAATGTGCAATTATTTTGTTCAAATTTCTGGCAGCAAATATTTTAAATATCCACAGCTAGAACTGCTTGCGAATTATAAGCGCTAAGTGAGACTCGATGGAAGAAGAAGCAAAATATATTTAAAAGTGTTCCTCTTGTTGTCCAATTTCAAATTGCATGTGTGTGTATTTGTGTGCGTGTGTGTGTGTGTGTGTGTGAGCGAGTTATAATTTGAGTTCTGGTTGTTGATCCTCAGTTGAATTTCGTTGTGTTCCGATATGTTATGATATGATATGATATGATATGATGATATAATATGATATAATGCGCTGGCAGCCAAATTGTTTTTGCTGCTGCTGTAATTTGGACAGCGTTTATAATATTTTATTTCCGCACTTGGAACACACTGCGAACTGCAAGCTGGGAATTGGGAATTGGGAACTGGAAACTGGGAACCAGTGATCGGGAATCGGGAACCGGGAATTGGGGAATTGGGGAATTGGGAAACAGGCGCAACAAGAGATGAAAAATTTGTTTTCAATTTCGTGGAGCTTTCAACAAATTTGCTGTTTGTGGCGCAGGCGGCAAACGTTGGGGGCAGAGCCGCTCGCAAAACATTTGAACATTTAGTTAAATTATAGGTTAGGCCCTGACATAAAAGGGCAAACAACGTAACATAATGACCGTGGTAGCAATCAGGCCCAAACCCCGCCTCCTCCTCCTCCTCCATCGTCTTCTTCTCTCTCAATCCTCGCACTCGTCAAGCAAAACATAACAAAATGATTATTGCGCTCGAACGTAGCGGCTGGAGGGTAGCGGGAAAGGGAAGGCTAGGGGAAAGTGATGGGGGGTAGGGACAGGGGTTGGGCTTGGGGTCGGGGTAAAGGGTAGAGAGTATGTGGCTGGTGGCTGGCGGCTGGCGGCTGCCACTTGGCAGCTCCTCGACTCGGCGTTGTGTTGAAAATTATAGCAAATTATGTTAAACGGCAGCTCCTCGGCGGGGGTGGGGCTCGGGTTCGCCCAATTCGCCCCATTCGCCGCGTTCGCCCCGTTTTGTGGCCCATTAAAGAGCTTAACATATAATTTGGGCAACCGCCAGTCAAAAGTCAAAGTTGCACCATTGTGACCCGATTGGGTTTTAGCTATGCTTGCCACATTTTGGGGCATGCTGCAAATGTGTGTCACGTATCTGGCCGCTGATTGACATGATTTGGATGTGGCTCCATTTGTAATGCGATATGTATGTGTGCGCAATCGGCATTCAGACTCCAGACTCCAGACTCCAGACTCGAGTTAAAGCTTAACCCCTTGTCGCCGCTGGGGAGGCTGCCTTAACGGTTCATAGAGCTGTGATTAAGAGATATATTTGTGGCATCTTAAACAGCACTTTTGTTCGCCTTTGCTTGTTGTTGGAACATCATTTGTTACTCCACATTTTCACATTTTCACATTTTCACATTTTGGATGCTCGAAACTCTACTCAATGATATTTTATTTACCGCCCCTCCATTCAATCATTCGGCTCTCCGTGCACTTGTGTGCGTTTCATTAGCCGATTTCTGGGCTATTGTCGGCCATGACTAAGCACTAATCGGCCAGTCAGTAGCCCAGCCCGGTGTATATATATACATAGGTATATATGTATATATGTATATTTGTATATAGATACAGCTGGCAGGCGTGAATTGGCTGTGAGTAAGAGTTAACAGATAATTAACTTTGGCTGCTGTCTTGGCCTCTGGGCCCATTGGTATTGGTAGCTGTTGTATTTCCCATAGTTTAGTAGGTGTTGCTGCCGCCGAAAGGGTCGAGTCGGCTCCTCGGACCGCGTGACAAGGCAATTGCTGGCCCTAACCCCTAGATGAGAGGGTTTCGATTTCAATGTGTGTTTCTTTTTTTTTTTTTTTTTTTTTTTTTTTTTGTTGTTTCTCTTTTCTTGATTATTTGCTGGTAGCCGGCGCCTCAACTCGACTTGCCTATGAGAATTAATGGCCAGCTGATGAGTTGTTGAAATTATAATTTCAAGACTTGCACCCCCTCAACTCCCCCAACCCCTCAACCCGCAATCCTCGCATGGAGCCAACGGCTTTAAATGTTGAGTCATGTTTTGCGCAGGCGCCGCCTAAGACTCAGCCTCCACCTCCACCTCCACCTCCAACTCCTCCTCCTCCTCCACCTCCAACTCCTCCTTCTACTGCTCCACCTTCAGCCCCCAATTCCGCCTCCACTTTCATTTTGACCTCCAGGTTATGTTTGCTGCGGCGGAACTCTTCACATCTTGTTCCACGGGTAAATGCGTTAAATTAGCCGCTTTTGTGCTTCTCCTCAATGCTTGTTGTTGCTGTTGCTGTTGCTGTTGTTGTTGTTTGTTTTGGCCGCAACGAGTCTAATTGCTGCTTTCAAATGGCCAAAACTTAGCGCTTGCGGTTACCGCTCACAGATAACATAATTAGCCCCGATCGACAGTTTCTTTTTTATTTTGTTATATTTTTTTTGGTTTTGGTTTTGGTTTTGGTTTTGTTTTTGTTTCTGGCCATAAAAAGTCAAATGCAATCAAACAATTTCCGCTCAATTAATAAACGCGTCGTTCACCGAATCTTTGACTAATTAGTGGAGCAATTTTAACGCCACTTTAAGAGGCCGAACCAAGACGACGACGACGAAGAAGAAGAAGCAGCAAAAACACAAGTTCTACGGCGCTGCTTAAGTAAAAAAAAAAAAATAAATAAGAAAAAAATGGGGGGAAAAAGAAAGAGTTTGTCAACTTCCGTGGCCCAAAATGCAAATCGTTCCGCCCGACAAAAAAAAAAAAAAAACAACAAAAACAGAAATAAAGAAACCGACAGCAGAACAACAACAATAAAAAAAAAACTTAGTGGAAATAAAAAAATTATTATAAATCGTCGCTGCGATAAAACAAAATGTAAATCAACTCGAAATTTGTATGTTGACAAATAAACGCCTCTGCGGGCAGCGACGGCGACGGCGACGGCAACGGCGACGGCGACGGCGACTGCGAGACACTTGACAAATGTCTTGCGGCGACTTCGACTTCCTTCACTCCCTCCCCCTCTCTCCCATCTCTGCCGCTCTCTTTCTCCCCGCTTGTGCGGATCGTCGCCGAGTGGCGCCAGCTGAAACGAACGCCACATTAAACCGGGCTCCAGTTCGACCGAAGCGGCGGTCGTCCGTGTGATTTGCCTCCCGCTGCCTACCCCCCCGTCCCCCTTGCTCAGCAGCATCTGCTCCCCCTCCACCCGTTATTTGTTTATAATTTTTCAAAGCTTAGTTTGGTCGAAGCCGCATTAAACGTTGGCGTAAATGGAGCGCACGCATTAAAAACAAAGCCCAAAAGCCAAAACAAAACCGAAGAAAACCAACAAAAAAAAAAACTAAATAAAAAAAAAACACACGTCGGAAAGTCACACGGGCTTTGGCCATAAAGCTGCGGAGCTCGGATCGCTCTTAAGAGCCAATGGCTAATGGGTGATCCATTTGGGCCATTTGGGCCATTTGGGCTAAGTTGAGTCTTCGGCTCAACAGGTTGGCCGCTGGTTAAAGCCAAAAGTCGTGACAGTTGCGACTCTAAATAATTTACATCAGGTATTTTATGCCATGAAATTATCAGAGCATTTGGTATTACAATTATTCGATTATCAATCGAACTTGACTTTCAATGATCGTAAGATTTATTTTCTAAATATTTACAACTATTGGCTGGATCGAAGATTATATGTATATTTAACAATATAACGGTACCTATATGATAAGCTAGACTCGTCACATCACATTCCTAAACGTTTTGCAACACTAAACCCAACTTTTATAAGCTCTATCTATCGAATTATATATTTAGTCTGTATCAGGTATGAAATATCTTTAATTCTGTTCTAAAATTCAACTATTATTACGTAGTTAAGCTGCTTGCTTTCCATTTAAATAGTTTTCCAACACTGGACGCAAACAATTGAATTGCGCTCTATTAAAACTTTATGAGCTCTTTCCAACTATTTACATATCTGTTTAACAGCGAAATCTTTGACAGTATAACTCTATGCTGTCTCCTTACATTTTAAACAATTTTACAACACTAGACTCAATTAATTTATTTCCTTTTTGTTTATATATATATGTTACCTATCTAGTCTGGATATAATATGAAGCATATGTATATTAAACAGTCTATGAGATTTTAACTAAAACCTAAACAGTTTTACAACACTAGACATGTTTTTCCTTTTGCTACTCTATTAATATATGCATCTATTTATGTTTGAAGGCGAAACCTTTGCCAAAACATGCGCATACAAAAAAAAACATCATTCAACATTCGGCCTTGACTGCTGGTCAAATCGAGCCTATTGTCAAATTTGACATTCGCTTTGATGGAGCCGCAATCGGACGAGTGAATCAAAAAGCATTTGTTTTTATTTTATGAACAGCAGAAAACTTCGTCGTTAAGCGATCTGTTAAACATATTATATAATGGCGATATAATCAGCTGCGGAATGCTAAATCTGCCAACTGGTAGTCAAAAATTTGACGGGCAGCACTTTTTATAAAGCAAAACACAAAACACAAAACAAAAGCCGTTTGTGCGATGAAAGTTGCCTCTAAACAATTTTGTGGGTCTATAAAATGGAATCAAAACTTTGCTGGCTGCTGTTATTATTTTGATTGTTGTTGTTGTTGTTGTTGTTGTTGCTGGCCATTGTGATGGGCAACGGTTTTGGCCATGATTATGTTTTCATTCGTATTTGGCCATAATGTTGAAAACATGCCAATGATTTATTTGCTGTGCGGTTTTTGTGGCTGCTATCGAGCTGGCCATCCGCCTTGTTCCACACCCTCCCAAGCTCGCACTCTCTCTCTCTCTCTCACTCTCTGTCTCTCTCTCTCTCTCTCTCTCTCTGTCTTTCAGCAGCTCACCTGTCATGTCAAAGAGTTAAGCCTGCCAATCGCAGCAGCGCCTCGAGTTATGCCAACTTCTGCCCCCAACCCTTGCAAATTTGCAGCCCCCTGTTAAATGTGCCCCACTCTCCCACCCCCTTTCATGCTCTTTTGTAGCTGTGGAGGCTGCCCCGCTGCGCCTTGTCGGCAAACTTCTAAAAGAATTGTTATTTTTTTTGTTTTTGTGTCACGCTGCTTCTGTGCGCTCTTCTTCTTCTACTCTCTGT
Organism: Drosophila pseudotalamancana; assembly: GCA_037075185.1. NCBI lineage: Eukaryota > Metazoa > Arthropoda > Insecta > Diptera > Drosophilidae > Drosophila > Drosophila pseudotalamancana. Next base: position 495,569 of record JBAMCK010000847.1, on the reverse strand, counting down.
TGTTGCTGTTGTTGCTGTAAAGTGTATTATTAATGCCGGCGCATGCTGCGCGCTCGTCTTCAGCCTCGTTCGATCGCTTGTCGTTGACATTTTTGTTAGATATCTAGACAACAATTTCTCCAAGCTTGTGGCAACTGTGGCAACTCTTTGATGCCACCAGCCAGCAGATCGAATTACACCCCAATCTGTATCTGTATCTGTATCTGTGTATCTGTGTATCTGTGTATCTGTGTATCTGTATCTGTGTATCTTTGACTGCAGCTAAGTTGAAGGCGTTCGCAGCAGATGGCTTCAGTTTTTTTTTGTTTTTTTCGTTTTTCTTGGTTTTTTTTTGTTTTTTGGGTGCGCCGCATGCATTTTCCTGGTAGTTGCAGCTGACTGACAACTTGTTATTCGATATTGTTGATTGCAGCAACAGACAACAACAACAACAACATACAGCAAGAAGAAGGAGAAGAAGAAGAAGAAGTGAACAAGTGATTCAACTGTCAGCCGCTTGTCAGGCGCAAAGTTTTTAAAGCCGCGCAAAAAGTGAGAGAAAACAAAAAAAAAACAGCAACAAAATCAAAATAAAAATTAAATACAAATACAAATACAATAAAAATAAAATAAATGCAACATTAATGAAGATGCAAAAGTTGACAGCGCACAGCTGTATGCATGTGTGTGCATGTGTGTGTGTGTGTGTGTGTGTGTGTGTGTCTGTATATGTGTGTGTGTGTGTGTGTAAGCTGCTTGAAGCAAGGCGATTAAGTCAACGTCAGCGACATCGTCGGCCGGCGTCGCCTCCTCTTCAACTTGTTGGCATTTGTCACTTTCGTTTAGATTTGAAGAGGGCAACACCAACAACAACAACAACAACAACAACAACAACAACTGCTGGCCATAAAGAGGTGTTGATTGTGTCACACTTGTCGCGTTTAAAGACTCAACCAAAAAAGACGCGACACGCCGCCTAAATATCCTTTAACTGTAACCAATGACACTTCAAAGGCGGCGCAGCCCCTACCCCTACCCCTACCCCTACCCCTACCCCTACCTCTGCCCCTTCCCCTTCGCTCTCCCTCTGCCTCTGCCTCTGCCTCTGCCTCTGTCGCTGCAACGGCTGCGCCTGCGTAATCCCCGTTAAATGTTTCGCTTTTCTTTGTTTTTCTTGTGGGAACGCATTCAACATCTGTGTTTAGTACCCTATGCATGTGTCTGTGTGTCTGTGTGTGTGTGTGTGCGGGGGTGTGGCATTGAAAATTTGTAAGTCAAACCTGTTGAAAATTGAGAGCAAGGTGCATATCAATGCCCGAGCAGAGCGCTAATGATGTTGTTTGCCCTCGGCATATGCTGCGGATATCCTTGACAGCAGCTCAACAGATGGACAGCATACAGAGGGTATCAACGGCACTCATCATACCCTGTCAACGCTGGCATTTCTCGTGAAATGTTTGAAATTATTCAACGATAACAACACCTCTATAGGAAAGTCTAGATGAGTGCAACACATTGTAATTAAAATAAGTGTTGCAAAATACTTTTCATTTGTTGCGGTTTTTTTGTTTTTTTGTTTTTTTGTTTTTTTTTTTTGTATTTGTTAACTCTACGTTAATCATGCTTTACCGCCGGATTATGTTTAAATTATGCTGTTGGGCCATTTTGTAAGCCTGCAAACACGCCAACTCCAGCACCTGCATTCAGTTAGTCAAAGGCTTTAACATTTCAACGTGTACGTTGGCAATTAATAAAACCCTTCATTTAGCTTTTGAGCAGCTGGTTAATCTGTATAGCTGTTAGTTCTAAACTTTTCTGCAATTTTCATGTGAGTTTCCCATCATTTTGCACGCTAATTGGCAAGAATTGCATCGCATGTTAGCTAACATTTGCATTTAACATGGCTGTTAGCCGCAGAGGCCGTTCTCAGCGCTTCTCATTGCAGCAACCAACAACCAACAAGCAACAAGCTCGTTAAATCCTAAGCGGGCGTTCCCGTTTCCCATTTCTCTTCTTTTATGCCTTTCAGACAGCCCTTTTATTTCGGTGGGCGGTTCGATGCAACTTTTCGAAATTCAGAATCTTCTCGCAGAAAAGTTCACATAAATGTTTATATACTTATATATATATATATATATATGATTTTTAGGCCTTTTCTTGGGTATTTTTTGTATTTTTTTTTGCAGTTGGGTCGGCGCAATGAACTTCCGTTTTTATGCGCGCCCCCGCCTTATAGAGGCTGTTGCGGGGCCGGCATTAATTTTATTTTTATTGTATTTGGTTTGTTGTTTTTACTGACATTTTTCCGTTGTTGTTGCCGTTGTTGTTGCCGTTGTTGTTCGTAAAACCGCAGCCAACAACAACGCGAGAGAGCGGCGCAATGAAGCGTTGCAAGGCGGCAACCACGACGTTGAAATATCGCGGCCGACTATTTTTATGATTTGGTTTTAAAAAATGTTCAAAACAGCAACAACAGCAACAACAATAACAACAACAATAACAACAACAATAGCAATAACTGGCTCGGGAGCCGCGACTTTGCTTTAGTTTAAACATTTGCCACTCGAAACGCGCTTAATTTATGCGTTTTTTATGCTGATGAAACGCAGACAGGAACCCGCCGAACCTAACCAAGTCAGGCCAGAGCCAACCCAAAAGTCAGTTGGTCACTTTGGAGGCCAGCCCCTACCCTAGCCCCAGACCAAGTCCAAACACGTTGTTAAACACTGAAGCGTACCTGAAGACAAGCTCGAAATCGCTAAAGCGCAAAAATCCTCATGAATCGCTTGCCACTCGAAAAGTTAGGAGCGCAGACCTATTGAAAGCCAAAGATATGCAGAAAGAGCGATCATAGCATATAAGAAAATCTAGCTGAGAAAATTGCAAAATATATTTCTAGATTGAAACTCGAAAAGTTAGGAGCGCAGACCTATTGAAAGCCAAAGCAAAATGTATTTCTAGATTGTAACTCGAAAAGTTAAGAGCGCAGATCTATTGAAAGCCAAAGATATGCAGAAAGAGCGATCATAGCATATAAGAAAATCTGGGGACTGTGCTAGTTGCTCTGCTAACGAAGCTGAGGAAATTGCAAAATATATTTCTAGATTGAAACTCGAAAAGTTAGGAGCGGAGATCAATAAAAAAAGCATGTAAGAACTTATTTAGTCCAGGGACTATGCTAGTCGCTATTTTAACCAAGCTGACGAAATTGGAAAATATAATTCCAGATTATAGAAGCAAACCGAATAAATATCAGCCCAGTTTTGAGGTATTCTGTGTGTTTATTCGATTTTAGGAATATTTCCCATAAGCTCAACACTCATTATATATTATGTTTATCAACAACTCTAAGCCCAAAGTTCAGACTGGAACCTCCTTAGTGGTTCTTCGCAGTCTCTTCAATCGTTTTTGGACTCTGCCCTTGTTACGCCGTTCGATTGTTGGTTACGCCTGGGCACACTCTGATTGCAGTTCGTGGTCCGTATGTAGTCGTGGGTTTGGCCCGTTGGGGACCTTTGAGTGGTCGAAACTCACCTGTATCACGCGCATGGGCAGTCCCGTTTCCTTGGCCAGTTGCTCCCTAATATGGCGTGTCGGTTTCGGTGTCTGATTGAATGCCGTTTTCAGTACCTCCAGCTGTTTGGCCTTGATGGTGGTGCGGGGTCCGCGTCGCTTTGAGCCGTTGGCATCGTCGGGACTTTTGTTCTCCGCCTGAGAATCGCCGCGTCCATCGGGATCACCGTCCAAGGAGCCCTGCGTATGCCATAGAGAAAGAGAGACGTACACATAAGCATATATTTAGATAATGCATATTGTTATATATATATTGTATATATATATATATATGTATGGCTCATAATCATTTGCCAATCATTAATCAAAAGGGGCTGACGTCGGGTCTACAAAGTGCGGCCCGCTTTCCCACTTCATGGCATTCAATTCCATTCATTACTTTGTATACATGCACAAGTATTGGATCGAAACGGAAACCTGTTAATGATGCAAGCCAATCCACTTCACACACACACACACACACGCACACACACACACTCTCAAGATATTCGGTGTTTATCAAGCGAACTTACCTGATCGGAATCGTCATGCGTATTTTTACTATCGGTGCTCATGCTTTGTACTGATATATCCGAGGTGCCCAGCGGTCCACCCGCTGAGTCTGGCCCATTCGGTCCAAGTACGCCCAATCCCAGCGCCGGGCCACGCAAATGTGGCGGATCATCGTCGTCTTCGTCTTCGCTCGCCGAGCCCATTAATGAATCTGTGTTGGAGAGATGAAAGATTATGAGTTTCTCTTTGCTTTCCAGATGATGCACATGTATCTATATGTATGTATGTATGTATGTATATAAATAACGTATAAATAATTGTGTGAGTGTACGAGTTTATGACCATGTTATAGAATGCAAATGGAAGGAGCTCTTGAACGAATTGGAAACGAATTCTCTAACAAATTGCTCAACAATAGAAGCCGAAAGCCACTTAAAATACAATTGCAATAAATAATATTTGTGCTGGGCTAAGCCAAAAACGACGCCCCGAACGTTCGTCTCGGTCACGTGTCGCCGTTTCATGGACTAAGTAGCCCAACCCCCAACTCCCAACTCCCAACCCCCAACCTCCAGCCCTAAGACATACCCAACTCCAGCTTCAGCTCGAGACCGTTTCATGGAGTCACGTGTCAAATGCAGTTCTCTAGCTGGCTGGCTGGCTGGCTGGCTGGCTGGTGTTTGCCGCTCCGGTGATGCCCAAATAAGTTGATTAAGGCCCTTTCCCACTGGGCCGACGGCCCAAACCGAACCAGTCTCTGGCAAGGCTGGTCCGCAGCTCTTATCGCTGAGCTGTGTGCCATATAAAATGCTGACACGCGTCGCTCTTTCGCGTTCCCATTCACATTCACGTTCACATTCACATTCACGTTCACATTTCACATTACACATCATCCTCTTCCTCTGCAGCGGCCCAGATAAGCGCCGCACGAGGCCAAAGAGTCGTCCAGGGCCATTCGAATAGCGTTGAAACGTGTCACTCAAATGGCTCGATTCGATTGTCTTCTGCACCAGTTCACCCCCTCTTCACCCTCTCCACCCTCTTCACCCTCTCCACCCCTTCACGAGCTTTGGCAAATCTGTGCGGCCGCGTCTCTGGGGACAGTTTGCAGGCAGCGCATCCACCTGACTAGGGGTTGCGACCCACGGGCCTCCCCTGGGTGCGGCCCACAAGTGCAGGCCTTGTCTTCCGCCTGGGCTCTCAGCCTCTCAGCCAGTTGGCACAATTCGAGACTTGCCGAAAAATAAATTACACTTTATTATGCATAATCTAATCCGCACCAGATGCGCCCTTCAGACGACACCCGTTCGGGGTGGGGGGGTTGGCAGGCTGTGCTCAGCTCTTGCTCTTGCTGTGGCTGTGACTGTGGCTGTGACTTTGATTTGTGTTGCATGCCCCGCAATATGCCTTCACTCAGAGTCATTAGCCTCAGATGCAGCAGCAGCAGCAGCAGCAGCAGCAGCAGCAGCAGCAGCAGAAACTCGCTGTTTAATTCAAAGTCCCAGGCGAGTCATCCACCTGTCAGACAGTCGGGCTTGGTTGAGGGGGTAGAGCTCTGGAGCTTAACGCATTACGTGGCGCTGTCTCTTGCATCAGCATGCAAATCCCAGCCAGATGATGACCATAATGCAGCTGCGTATCGCTTGCCAAATCGCAAGTGACGAGCAGGAGGAGAACCCGCTTTGAATCAAGCGAAGGTTAATTGCAATCAGTTGATAGAACTGTTCAGCGTTTCGGACAGCTCTAAAAATTGCTAACATTTCTGCATTTCTGCATTTCTGCATCTCTGCAAGTCTGCAGTCGGAAATGCCAAAACTCTGTTCCGTGAACTGGTGAACTGTGCGCGGAGCTACAACCGACAGGTGGTCTATGTGAGGTCTACGAAGAACTGCTGTGCTTGGTCTTCCAGGCGCTTCGGTCGTATACCTTGAGCTAGACCAATCGAAAGGTGCCTCGTAAATTATCAGATTGGCTTAGTTGCGCAATACTTGCGTGTACTTATGTATATACCCATCTAATCTTAAGATCTTTGAAACAATACGGAGCTGGAGAGCAATTATTTGAGCGTGTTTCCCTAACCAGGGAAATTTTCACAAAACAGCCCCCATTGAAGCACCTTTGTTGGCACTACACCTTATCTTTTAAAGAAAACACCCTAATCTTTTGAAGAGCAGTTCTCAATCGTATCAGAAATTGAAGTTTTGTTTACCCTGAATTTAAGGTTTCCCATCGAGCTTTCGATTCAATCGCCGGTGCCGGTTCAAAGTGCGTCAGGTGCGCACCCTTCAAGTAACTCGAAGCACGCTTTGTAGTTGTTTTTCAGATCAAGCGTTTTCTTATAATCTTTCAATTGACCCGCAGCACCATCCAACCATCCAACCAGCTAAACCACCGAATGAAGCGAGGAGAAGAGCGGCAAGTGAAACGAAACGGAAACTTGAAGTGTTTACCAGCATCGCTTACAAGTCGCCAGTTGACAATGGAATCGAGAAGGGAAACCCTTCGACCACAGACGGAACCACCCAATATGGCATAGATGGTACGTACGTATACCCCGGCTCTATGGCATACCCATGCGTTCCATATGGGCGCTTTAAGTTGTTGTTAACACATGTTAATAAACACGCGACCGAATGGGCGATTGAGACGAAGGCCGCGATGAGGGTGAGGGTGAGGGTGAGGGTGAGGGTGAGGGTGAGGGTAGAGTTGTTGGAGGGTTGTCAGTACCAGCAACCGCTACAACAACAACAACAACAACAATAACAATAGCAGCAACGGCAACAACAACTTGCTTCAAGCATCACTCAAATTAACTTTAAAAACCATTCAGGAACACTTCATTTGATTGCCACAAAAACCTTAGCAGCAACGTTTGCTGCCGCTGCCGCTGCGCTGCGCTGCTGCTGCTGCTGCTGTTGTTTGTAATTGTTGTTGTAGCAATAGCAATTATGCCATTGAGAGCAACCCTCGGCACAGCCACTCTTCGGACGTCTGGCAACGCCTGCCCGGCAGCCATAAAAGTTCAAACACTCATTTTTCGCTTAGGAAAATATATATATAGCGCATACATTTTTTTGCTCTCCCTCTCCCACCCTCTCTCAGTTCGCGCTTTGTATGACCCCCTTTTGGCCCCGAGCCCCCCGTCCACGTCGTTGACGCTTCTGTTTGGGCAAGGCAAACAGCAGCCAGCGGCGTCCTCGAGGAAGTCGCACAAGTGCAGCGAAGGCTGCGACAGCATCCTTGAGCCTTGAGCCCATCCGTTTGACTGACAGCCAAGCAAACAGACAAACAGACAAACAGACAAACAGACAAAACGGGGGCTGGGGGTAAAGGACAGGCAAATAAATAAACAGTGGCGCATGTTGCCCAGCCACGCCCCCAATTGAACGCCCACTTGCCTGTTTGCATAGTCAAGTGCGATGTTTGGCAACGCATCTGCAACAGTCGCGTTGCCAACTCCAACCCCCAACCTCCAGCTCCAACCCCAACCCCAATTTCAATACCAACTCCCATTCAGACGAACCCCTGAAATGGTTTGACAAGCGTCTGCAATAATTTTAGATGCTCCTAACTCTACTGTTTCGATAACTCCGATTTTATACTTTACACCAATCACTGGAGAGCTTTACTCTATATATAGAAATCGGTCCGAGAACTGATTTACTCTATATATAGAAATCAGTTGGAGAGCTGATTGGAATTGCAAGACTTTAAGTAATCAGAGAAGATCGAGACATAAGAGAGAGAGAGAGAGAGAGAGAGAGAGAGAGAGAGAGAGATAAGATATGCTGCATAATGGCATCGTACTACTCTATATGGTTAAAGCTGGGTTCGAAAAAGCAACAAAATATATTTTTACACATATGTATATATCTCAGCTATAGCCTTCCCATTGAACAGGGCTGCCAACTTGTTCCAATATATAGCTAAGGACCGTTGCCCCATAGACTTAAGGTACAGTTTACTCGCAGGGTTGCCACTTGTAATAGTTAAATTATCAGTCGGGGTTGCCACTAAATACGTCTTAGATTGTAGAACATTATACGTGGGGGCTGCCACATAAATCATTTAAACAACTTTATATTAGCTTATATAGTTGTCAACTTCAGCTTTCGCCTATTTCCGGAAATAGAGTTGCCACCTATTCGAATGTGACAGCTGGATTTTTCGCTTATATCCGAAAATAGATTTGCCAGCTATTCAGTAATGTCAACTTCAACTTTTTCCGGAGAGTTGCCACCTAATCGAATTGGGCAATTGGGAATTTAGTTTTCGCTTATTTACGGAAATGGATTTACCAGCTATTCAAAAATGTCAACTTCAGTTTTCGCATACTTTCGTAAATAGAGTTGCCACCTATTCGAATGTGAGAACTTCAGTTTTCGCACACTTCCGGATCTGTGGGCTGTCACCTTTCTGCGACAAGTGCACAAGTGGCAGGGGGTAGAAGTAAGTGGCGGTAGGGGTGGTGGTGGGGGTGGGGGTGTCGGTGGATTAAGCCACCCTCACACTCGAGGGCAGTGCGAAACCCCCCGCGCAGAGCGAAACGGAAAGGGCATAGACAAAGCGCACACACATTAATTTCGAATTAGTTTTGCATCATGTGGTTCACGATGCAGAAAAATCGACTCTGCCGCCGTGGCTGGCAACCCTCAACGGGACTTAGGGGGACGGAATGATGATGCTCCCCACCAGCAACGAGCGGCAGTGAATTGCGCTGCCTCAGCTGCGACTAAAGCCCAAATTTGTGTAGGGTATTGGAACGGGTAGCGTGTCTTTATGGCCAACTATTAACTGCACACAACGTATGCGGCATGAAAAATGCGGCATGGACGTGGAACAGATCGCTGGATTTTCTACATGAGCGCATACTGAAAGTATTCCACGAGTCGTCATCCTCCTCGTCGCCAGCTCCATTCAAGCAGCGCATAGAGTGAGCGAGACAGAGAGCTTGGGAGGGAGAGGGAGAGGGAGAGGGGAGTGCGGCTCAAGTTTGTTGGCTGTAAAATTAGGTTAATTCCTGTCAGTGCGTTGCTGATTTGAATTGTCACACACACACAACGGCGCAGCCATAAACATGCGTGTGCGTGTGTGTGTGTGTAAGAGCTGGGCACACTGCAATGCCTGCAACGCACCTGGCTATGGCGATGGCTATGGCTATCGCTGGGGCTATGCCGGAGCCCCAGACACAGCTGCAAAATCTTGGAGCCATGGGATTTACTTTTGCCATTCCCATTGACGGCCGTTGACGTCGTTCCCTTTGCCCGAGTATCACTTCTCAGCACCCAGCTTGCAATCCCTGCTCCCAGCATCCAGCATCCAGCTCCCAGATCTCTCTGTTCCTTGTGACGCTTGTCCGCTGTCGCTCGGCTTAGTGCGCCGGCTCTAATCCGCATGCCTGACTCCCCATCAGAGATGTGATATGTGTGCTCCTCCACTCCTCTCCACTCCTCTCCACTCCTCTCCACTCCTCTCCACTCCTCTCCACTGCCTCTCCTCCTGCCCCTTCCTCTGCTTATGCATTCATCTTCTTCTTCTGCTTGCTGTCTGTTACTGCAATCCCCAACAGCATTTCATTTTTTTTTCTTTCTTTTTTTTTTCAGTTTGAGCATTTGGTAATCGCACTTAGACCGGTCACAAAAATATGCCAAAGACGGGCTGTACGAAAGTTCTTATAAATGTTGCTCTTCTTCTTAAAGGTGTTTGCTTGAAGTCTATCAATCAAGGCATATGCTAAGTTATGCTGGCAACTGTGCAATGTCTTGCAACTAATATTGTATATATTATAGTTATACTATATCAATGGAAAGCTTGATATAGGGATTAATTTTCACATCTCAGATGGAAAATCGGCCACTTATATTTGTCTCTCGCTCTTAGAACTGTTTTTGTTTATATGTCGCATGTAGTTTATGTTTACTAAGTCTATAAATGCAACAAGATCTTAACTTTTCCAAAAGAGAACTTATATATCCAGCTGTCAGAATCATGGCACAGGTAACAAGCACAAAGCTTGTAAATTACAGGTAAGTCTGCAAGTCTCACCTGCATTCAGTTGCAACGGATTCTATGTGTGTGTGTGTGTGTGTGTGTGTGTGTGTGTGTAGAGTAGCAAAAGCTGCTGCACAAACAAATCTGCGAACAGGAGCCACAAAATTTCGTTTGTTGTTTGCAATTTCTTTGCCATTGGGGAAGCTTCTGAAGAGGGGTAAAGAGGGGGGGGGGGATGGAGGAAGTAGCTGACAGTTTATTTGTCATGCAATTTATGCTTTGACGCCTGCTGTTGTTGTTGTTGTTGTTGTAGAATTGTGTGCAAAGCGCAGCGTCAAGTTTTGCAATTGTTTTGCCACGAGGAGAAAAGTCGGAGTGAAGACTGAACCGAAAAGCTGAAAACTGTTTTTGACACTTTCAGCGGACTTTGTTTGACGGCCAAGGAAATGCGGCCGACAGATACGGCCAACAGCCAACAGCGAACAGTTAACAGCAAACAGTTAACAGCAAAGAGGCAAAGTTAAAGCCAAGGCAACGCCAAATGAATTAAACAAACGATTTTCAGTTGCTGTCATTTGCGAGGGTGCAGCAACAGCAACAACAACAGCAACAACAGCAACAACAACAACAGCAACAACGACAAGCAACAACAACAAATACCACAACAATTTGTGACGCCGCATCAAAGCATGAAAAGCGCGCAAAGCAACCAGCAAAAAGGGAAACATGAAAATGCCAACGAAAATGCAGGGCAGGGGTTAGTGTGGCTGATTGGGGAGAGATGGGGGGAGGGGGAGGTTTGGGGCTGTAAGAGCAACTTCATTTGGCCAGAGGGTGGCAGAAGAAGAGTGCGAGGCAGTGTGCGTGCATGCCACACTTTACACATCGCTGGGCATGCCAAGTGCCTGACTAAGGGGTGTGGCTGAGTGGGTGGGTGGGTGGTGGGGTGGCTGAGAGAGTGGGGTGCAGTGTGGAGTTGGGTGGGGGGTGGAGCCACGACTATTTGTCTATAAATTTTAAATGCTGCACGCAACACAAATCGGAAAGTAAACGCAAACTTTTACAGAAGACAACAGCAAAGCAAACGAAGAAGGCGACAAATGAAATTTGGAGCAGTTAACGTGAATGGCTGGAAGGAATGGGGAAGGGAGGGAGGTGGAAACTGTCACTCACAATGCCAACTGGCCAAATGTCGCGACGGCTGACCTTGACGTGTGGCCCGCCGCTCGACTGAATCCAAATCTGAATCTAAATGCCAGCCAAGGAATTAAGCAGCAAGCAGCAGGCAACAAGCAACAAGGAGCAAGGAGCTCTGCCTCTGCTTCTTCTGCTTCTGCTTCTGCTTCTGCTTCTGACATTTCGGCAAATGTGTTTTCAATCAAAACCCCCAACGGCAATTACGAAATTCCAAATACTCGGAATTCTCGCTCTCTCACACAAACTATTCCCAGGTTTTGCTTTAAATTTGAGTGCGATTGTCAGCCAGCCAGATATAGCTATAGTTTTGGATCCGTATAGCCGTATAGCCGTATAGCTTAAACAATGTCTGCCTTAAGCAGGAATAATAATAAAACTTCCATTAATGGGAGATATGCGAAAGTCGGTTCAAGTTCGACTCCTCTCTTATTTATGACCAATTACCAGGTGGTATTCCACGCCCAGTCTGAAGATGTTACAACCCCCCACCCCCTACCCCAGACAGAGCTCATTTTGATTGGCATTACGGGCAAAACAAAAGCGCCTTCAAATGCTTCACGTTGAGGAAGTTGGTTAAGGGGTTGGGGGTTGAGGGTTGAGGGTCGAGGGTCGAGGGTGGAGGGGGTTGTCCAGGGTTCGGGGTTCGGTTGCTTTTTGCTGCTGTATTTATTTTCATTCTACTCTCTGTTGTTTTTTTTTCTTTTTTTTTTTTTGGCTTGGTCTTAAATGCGCTCTGTTACCTTTTTGGGCAACTGCTTTTTATTGTTGCTGTTGTTGTTGTTGCTGTGGCTTGTCGCTTGTGGCAAATGCCGCTTGGCATGGCAGCAACAATAACAGCAGCAGCAGCAGCAGCAGCAGCTACGGCAGCAGCAAGTCGCATCAAAACCGGCCGCATTTGTGGGCATTTGTAAAGTGATCCTTTTTGCCATGTTGGTTTAGCAGCCAGGACCTTTTTTCTGCTTCTTCTTGTTATTGTTGTTGCTGCTGTTGTTGCTGCTGCCCGTTGCCTGTCGACGTCACCGTTGCCTAAAGCAACAGGATTTTCAGACAGCGCGCCCTGGAAAACGCGTTGAGCTGTGCCAAAAAGGATTTACATAGAGCCTCAATGTGTGTGTGTGCGTGCGTGCGTGTGTGTGTGTGTGTGTGTGTGTGTATTGTACAATATTTTAAATGCGCTCGGTTCTTATTTTTGTTTTCTTTATCGCTGTTGTTGCTGAAATTGATACTAAGTTGCGCCTTTTCCCATCAACCCTGACCGTCTCTCTCCGTCTTCCTCTCTCTATCTCACTCTCTCTCTCTCTCTCTCTCTCTCTCTCTTTGTAGCCCCACTCGCATTGTTTGATTGTTTTTATTGCTGTGTGTGTGTGTGTAAGTTTTCTGTTATTCTTTCATTTCAACGCGCCTTCTAAAGGGTCGCAAAAGGTGTCTCAAAGACATGCAAAAACAGAACTTAAAAAAAAAAATAAAAATAAATAAATAAAAAAAAATAAAAAAAAAGCGAAAGAACAACCGCAACTGAAACAAAATGGCGACTGATAGCTCCCTTATCATAAGAAATATGAATATTTATGATTCAATCTTTTGTTCATTGCTGTAAAACGTTTACGAATGCCACGTGAAGCAGAATTTGTAATAATTTGCAGCTGACAGCAAATCGATAGAAAGAGTAGGTGAAAGATGACGTTAAATGATATATGATAACAAAAAAGGGCAAGACATTGCGTTGGATACAAAACGATTAAGGAAGTGGAACAAAGAAGAATGCTAGAAATGTGCTTGTTATTCTTCAATTGTAGTGGGTGAGAGGGAGAGACTGAGAGAGACGCGGAAAAATAAAGAAAGAAACTACTGCATATGATTTCAGACTATTTATTGTTAGTTTAAGGATATGAAACAAAGGAGAATGCAAAAAATGTGCCACAGAAGCTGCTACAGTCCATTTCTAATGAGTATGAGGGAGAGACTGAGAGACAGAGACTGAGATAAGGAAGAATAGAAAAAGCAACAACTAGATGAATAGAAATTTTGTTTTTTTTTCTCTTTTTTGTCAGCTTGCAACTGGCTTCTAATGAAAAGTTGTTGTTGGCTTTGGCTGCGATCAGAGCAAGCGATTTGTGAAACGTGGCTGTCATGCGGCTTAAGATCGACAGAGCCAAACCAAGAATCAAGGCAGTCAGTCAGTCTGTCAGTCACTCTGTCACTCTGTCAGTCTGTCAGTCAGTCAGTCAGTTAGTCAATCATGCTGTGTGTAACCACAGCAACGACCGCCGTTTGGGCCGCAGCTCGGGCTCTGCGCTCCGTTTATTTAATCCGTAAAAAGATCTGTTTCACAAATCCCCGAGAGTTTCGGTTCGCTGTGCCCATAATCTAGGCGCGCTGATCTCTGATCTATGATCGCGTGGGCAGGTAGACAACGGAGACAGCGAACAGCAATAGCAACAACAAACAACAACAACAACAACAACAACAATAACAATTGAGTGTCGCCCGTTTACGTTTACGCTGACGTTCCCAATTCCGATTTCGATACCGATCCGGTCTGGCTTAGGCTCGCTTTTCGACACTTTGTTTGGCACGGTTTAAGCCAATTGTTAATCGCCTGCCGGGGCACACGCATGGGCGCAGCTCAAGCAGGGGGTTACCAGACCGCGGACCGAACCCGAGCCCGAGCTCGGGTCTGAGCCAGAGCCTGGGCCTGGGCCTGGGCCTGGTCCATGGCCATAATCCCAATTGACAAAAGTCAACAAAGCGCATCAATTCATTTGCAATTCATGCAGATGCTGATGCGACATGTTTTTGTTGTTGTTGTTATTGTTGTTGTTGGCCTTGTTTCCTGTGTGGTCCTGCAGCTTGTGTTGTCAACAATTTGTCATGTGAGCATCGAGTGCTCAACTCTCAGCTCTCACCTCTCAGCTCTGAGCTCTCAACTCTGGGCGTGTCCGTGGGCGGCATTCAGCTCCAATTCAGCTGAAATTCAGCTGAAATTCCGCTGAAATTCAGCTCCAGTTCAGCTCCAATCGACTAGCCAGGGGGCGTGGCAAACTCGCAAGTCGCAATAGCAAAAAATGCATTTACTATCATAAAATTAATTACATTTTGTAATTGATAAATAACACGTTAGGCTAATGAAATATTTGTAGTTCATTTAACTTGGGCGGCGAACCAGTTGTGGAGCGAACCGAATCGAAGCTGCAACTGCCATTTTTTTTTTTTTTTTTTTTTACTAAAAAAATGCATTTTGAACCGAACTCGAGATAAAAAATGAAATCAAAGGCGGTTACAAATAGAGAAAAAAATAATGATTGGAAAAAGTTCCGACAATAAACCGAATCTTAAAAAAAAATGCGAGAAGTAAAAAATATAAATATAAATAATAATAAAAATAAAATAAAAAATAGTAAAAATATATAAAGGAATTTATGAAAGAAATCCAATCAAAAAATGAAAAAAAAGTCAACAAAAAAAGTTTTGAGAACTAAAGTTGAAAAATATTTAAAATTCGAGAGAGCAAATGAATCAAAACAAGAAGAAAAAGACGTTTAAGAAAGTTCCGAGTATAAACCAAATTTTGTACCAAATATGAATATTTGGGAATACAATCAATAGAAAAAGGAAAAAAGACTTTTGATAAGGTTTCAAAGCAAATCTTGAACCGAAAATGAGAAATAAAGAAATTGATAGATTAATACAAACAAAATACAAGAATTATAAAAAATTTCCCAGTTGAAAAACAAACTTTTGCATTTTATTATTGCAACTAAATAAAAATTTGGAAGTTCAGAATTATTTTCAGGGTTTTCTCTAACAGACTCGATTTTCTATTCCTAAACATAGTTCATAAATATTGTTATTTAGGATGGGATTGTCTCATATTTTGGTAAAGGATTTGCAGATCGTAAAGCCGTGTGAGATCTGTTCTTGTTATTGTTGTTATTGTTGTTGTTGTTGTTGTTGTTGTTATTGTTGTTGCTGCTGTTTTTGTATCTAATTTCATTGACTTGTCTGCCAAATGTTGTGTCCTGCGTTTTTCCAATTTTCCCAGCGGCCTTCACTCGATAAATATAATTTTCCCATTGCGTTTGCTTTGCCGTTTCTGTTGTTAGGTTTTTGATGCCTGTCAAACATATCAATTTCAAAGGGAACAAACAACAACAGCAACAGCAGCAACAATAACACACAAGAGCTAAAATTTCGTGTGGGTCGCTTTTTGTTGTTGCTATTGTTGTTGTTGTTGTTGTTGTTGATACATAAATTGTCTGTCAGCGTTTTTGCCTACATAGATTTTTTGACATATTTGTGTGATGGATTGCAACACCTGCCCCCGCGCCGTGCAACAAAAACAATCGAAGCACAGTTGCAAAAATATAAATCACAGTCAAATTTGTTTTGGACGCTCGTTTTGTATCGCAAAATTTATGTGTGCCAGTGTGTGAGTGTGTATGCGTGTGTGTGAGTGTGTGCTTCAAGCCAAGTCAGCAACATCAACAACAACAACAACAACAACAAATCGATTAACACATAAGCGAAAACTTATTGCAAAAAAAAAATAAGAAAAAAAAAGATGCCTTAGCAAAATGTTTTTTAAACGATTTGCGACACTAATAAATAAGTCGCCCGATCTGGCCGATCAGGCCATAACTCTTGCCCCATAGTATTCCAATATCGAGTAATTCACTGCTGCTGCTTCTGCTGCTGCTGCTGTTGCTGCTGCTGTTGCTTTTGCAGTTATTTATTTATATATTTATTTATGCTCATTGCGTTTATCATTTGTGACATTTGCAAAGCGCCGGCGACGGCGACGGCGACGGCGACGCGTGGGCTGCTCCGCCGCTACGAAGCGGAATGGAACGGAATGGAACGGAACGGAACGGCCGTGAAATTGTCACAGCCTGCTGATTTTTATGGCCACTCAAGAACTGCGGCGTCTCCAGCTTTATGCGACTCTTAAAATCTGCGCAAATTTATGCGCAAATGAATTGTGCATTTGATGGCAGCTGCCGATGCAGAGCAGCAGACCAGCAGAGCAGCAGACCAGAGGGATACCCCAGACCCCTATTTAACCCCCACCCACCCCTTGCCATACTCCCCAACTACCTCACTACCCACTTGGTAACTGGCCAAAGGCAGCAACAACTGGCGCTGTGGCAGGTGGCAAGCTCTGTGGCAGAGTCGTGAATTCCGCGAGCTCTCGAGTAATGCTTCAATTGATGAATCCCCAGACGAAGAAGAAGACTTAATGAAATTTCAAATATCAGTGGATCTATAAAGCGCGAGACAGATTTCAAATTTATCTTTGTCTCTATAAGGCGAGAGTTATACCTATTTAATCCTAATGTCTATTAAGTTGAAGGTCGATCAAATGTCTTATACTATCTATGGAGAGTACTTTTCTCTATAGACAGTATATGTGTATTGCTATATACTAGAGAGTTTTCCTAAATCCAGCATTTTATAGATAGCTTTAATATCTTTCTAGCTAGATGCCACACAATCCATAATAATATAATGATATACTAAAATATCTATATATATGAAGTATGGAAATTACTTTCATTAATATTGTTAAAATATGATTCTTTGTAATATATCATACATATTTACTATTCACATATATATAATTTAAGGCCTAAGCACAACTGGATTCTTAAGTTTTCGATTGTATCTCGAAAATCTAATTCCAATGAACGGGCAAATCCGTCTGAGGTTCTTCTGAAAGAGAGCGAAACAAAACTCACATTTCGGTCATCCGATGCTACAGTTATTCAATGCTATAGTACACCGATTCGCCCCAGTTAGAAGTTCTGCTCAGAGCTATTGAGGATATTTTTTTATTTTGTTTTTTTGTTTTTTTTATGTTTGTTTGTATTGCAAGCCTTTGCAACACTAATTTACGTGTTGCGTTCGGCTGTGGCCCAGATTCGTGCTGAAATTGGAAATCATATTTGGCCATAATCATAATAATGAACGTTTCGATCTCCAGTTTCCAGTTTCCAGTTGCCAGTTTCCAGCTTGGAGTCTGAAACCCAAATCGCAGGCGCAAACTGCAAAAGCCATGAAAATGCATTTGACCCACTTTGCGGGCCAAACGACCCACTCAAATGGCTGACTGACTCCCTGACTCCCAGACGCCTTAACTCAATGACTGACTGACTGACTGACTGACTGACTGACTGACTGACTGACAGTTGTCGTTGATTTTTTATTTTATTTTCGTGTTTGCGGCTTATCAGCAAAATGCGAGCATTTCGATTTATTTTACTTTTCATTTGCCGTGCAGTGTTGTAAAGTGACTCACAGATCGACTCGCTAAATCGAGAGTCACCCAGAAAACAGTTAACTGAGTCACACTTTGGAAATTGGAAATTGGGAATTGGGGAACGGCTGACAGTTGCTGGGTTTTCATTTAGGGCAGGTGACTCATGACTTAAGAAAAGTATGGGTTAGGGGTAGGGGAGGGGGTGGGGGTAGGGGACATCTGCCCAACGGCTGGCTCTAATCATAAGTAGTTGTTATTGGCCCGGCTGTTTCATTTATAGCCGCTATTTAACGTTTTTTCAAGCGAAAAACTTTATTTTCACGCGCATTTCAAGCACCTCAAAGTCGAACTCGAACTCGAACTAAAACTCGAAGTCAAAGTCGAAGTCGAACTCGAAGTCAAGTCTGAAAAAGTTAACCTACACAAAAAAAAAAAAAAACAAAGCAAAGCAAAGAAAAGAGAACGAAATGTAAAGAAAAACAACGAAATAAAATAAAGGTTTCCCTCGGTCTCTCTCTCTCTCTCTATGAGTCTCCCTGTCTCTCTCTCACTCACTGCGGTAAAAGCCCATTAAAAATAGCTTTAAAGTGGCTGTAAAAATAAAGGCAAACTACAAATAAAATAAACATAAAATGCGCACCAAGTGCGGGCTTCAACGGCCGGGCCAAGACCAAAACCCAGCACGGCCCGGCCCGGCCCGTCCCGGCCTGGCCAAAAACCGTGGCCAAGTGCTTGAAAGTGCGCCCCAGCAGGGGTACAGGTGAGCACCTTGCGGCACACCTGAGCATCGCTTCAGCCAAACATTCCATGCTACAAATCCTCTTCTTCTTCACATTTTTGACACCATTTTTCATTTCAAATTTTTTTGAACTCTTCAGTTCTTCATCGCAGCTTAAACTATCGCCTGTTACAAACCCTAGCCAAGAAACAATATACCCCATAAGCAAATTTGGCATTGCAACTAGCAAGAAATTCAATGTTAACGATAGTCTCCTTCAAATTGAAAACTTGCCACTATTTTCCACATGGTTTTCCTTTCGATTCGTTACAATTTCTTCAGTTTTCGAGTTGAAAGCAAATCCCAACTTAATCGCAGCTCAAATCGTCGCCTGTTGCAAACCCTAGCCAAGAAACAATATACCCCACACTTGTCATTGGAATGTAAGCAAAATATTTAATATTAAAATCTTTTTCCTCATATTTTTGCCACTATTTTCCACATGGTTTTCCTTTCGATTCGTTACAATTTCTTCAGTTTTCGAGCTGAAAGCAAATCCCAACTTAATCGCAGCTCAAATCGTCGCCTGTTGCAAGCCCTAGCCAAGAAACGATATACCCCTTAAGCATATTTGTCATGGGTTCAACAAAAAAACAAAAAAAAAACACAAAAATGGCAGCAAAGGACAACAACAAAAAAGTGTTGGAAATAGTTTGAAAGTGAGGGAAGCCACAAAAGCAAAAAGGAAAAAGAAACAAGGACAAACAGCAATGCGAATATCCACAAATGACAGCCATATGAGTGCCGTATATGTATGTGTGTGTGTGTGATGAGCCACAACAATTATAATATCAACAAAAGCAACACACATGTATATATATATATATATATATATAGGTATGTGTGTATATAAAGAGCCACAGCTTGTCATTCAGTCAGCGATGCAGGCAACCGCAAAAAGCAGCCGCAGCGTGTAAAAGTCCTCAGCTGAGGCCTCTGCGAATGTCACACACACACACGCACACAAACACAAGCACACACATGCATTCACACATATGTGTGTGTGTGTGTGTGTGTGTGTGTGTGTGTGTTGTGCGTTTTGCTTGTCAACTGGCTGTCAGTCAAAACTAACAAACTAAAATAAGCCAACGAGACGAAGCCAAAACTTTTTATGCACACACACACACACATCTATATACACATTTAATATATGCATATGTAGTACATAATACATCGACTCTGTGCATATACATATTTCTCATTTTATTGTCAAACAAAAAATGGAATAAAATTGAGTCAAGTTTTGCTCTGAACTTTGCTTTGCTGCACAGCTTAAAGCCTTAAAGCTTTAAGCCAAGCGTTTCGTTGGCCAAGGATTGTTGTATTTTATTTATGGTAACGAGCAGCGGCAGCGAGAAAACCAAACACAACAGCTATGAGAAGAAAAAGCAGCAGCAGCAGCAGCAACAACAACAACAGCAGCAGCAGCAGCACAAAAACAAACAAAAATGGAAGAATTTTCAAAATCGATTTCGTATTTTGCGCAATTCTAAGCTTTTAGCCAGCTTTGTGCGGCCTTAAGCCAGCTTCATGCTACAATCCTGCAGCACAAGTTCCCCCCACCCCTCCCCAGCCTCACTCTCACTCTACTTCTACCAGCACACACACACACACACACACACACCTCTTCACAGACATTTTGTGCACAAAGCTCTGCACATTTCCGTTTCCGTTTTGTATACATAACCTCAATTCAGCATTTTGGCATAGCCAGCACGAAGCACACGTCTTCAACCCCCAACCCCCAACCCCCAACCCCCACCACCTTCATCCACCCCCCTGACACCCATTTTGCTCGCCCCCGCCAGCCAATGCTCTGCTCTGCTCTGCACTGTTCTCGATTTGAACACTCTGTCAAGCCAAGCCCAACATAAACCCTGACTAGTCCCCAATCCTAACATCCAAACCCCAAAACCCTCCACCCTCCAACCCCCACCCACCCCACGCTCTGCTCATAGCGAGGCACATCTATGAGCCAGCAGCAGCCGCACAAACGCCACCTGCAGCGTGCTTTTGGTTTCGACAGTTGGATTTGTGCTGCGACCTCAGAGCAACCCCCAGTCCATACTCACACCCACAACCCCCACCAACACACACACACACACACTACTCGCAGCTTCCATGGCCGCACAATTCTTTTGTTTCGTTTAGTTGAGTTTCTATTTTTTGCTGCTTCTACTATTCTTGTTGTTGCTGCTGTTGTTGTTGTTGTTGTTGTTGTTGTTGCTGCCTTGTTGTTTTCTTAGCCAGCCGACAACGCCAAATCCGCCAAACCACCCTGTGGGGCTTAGTGCTAGCCACCCCCACACCCACACCCACCCCCACCTCCCCCTTGACATTTCAGTCCAACCCCAGCGCAATGTCTAACACGATTCTCTCTCGCTCTTGCTCGCTCGCACACACACACACACACACACACACACGCACTCGCTTATCAGTTGCTCTCCCTTTCCCTCTCACTCTTTTTTTTTTTTTTTGTTTTTTGGCGCATTTCGCGCGTCTGTTGACGCTGTCTCGCTCTGGCTTTAGCCGGCGGCCCGCCTTTTTTTTTTTTTTTTGTTTTTTTGTTGTCATGCTGCCGCCGTCGCAGTCAACGTCGGCGTCTGCGTCAGCGTTTATCTCTGCGCTAGAGCCTCAGGGTTGCTCCCATTGTTGTTGCTGTTGGCTAGGTGGAGGGGCGGGGGGTGGGGTCGGGAGCCGTTGGCGTTGGCAGCGCCATGTTTCAGCGACAGTCCACGCACCAGTGGCGCCCTCTGGCGTCTCGTGCCATTTTTTCTGTCGTTGTTGTCGTTCTTGTTGTTGTTGTTCTTGTTGTTGTTGCTCTGTTGTGCTTTTCAAAATGGTTGCCCATGCTTGAAATATGACACGATTACACGTTGCCCGTTGGCGCCTGTGGAGCAGTGAAGGAGGGGGTGGGGGTGGAGGGTGGAAAGTGCGGTGTTGGGGTAAGGCCTCGGGGTTGCCTGACAAGCATGCCACAAGAGGCAGAAGAGTCACAAATGATGGCCCGGGCAGTTTCCACGCCTCGCACGCTCGTAAATCTTGACAGTCGTGTCCCTTAACTTGGCTTAAAGTGGGCAAAAGTCGCACTTTAAGCAGCATTTTTGTACATTGTTTTCTTCTTCTTTTTTTTGTTTTTTTGGCTCAAATTGTTTCATTTTAGTGGCGAGTCGAGAAGACAATGCAACAAATTCATATACTAAATAGGCCTCCCGGTTAATGGGCAATCAATTTTTGATTGGAGATTTATGGGTCGAGAAGAACAACACAACAGCGGATAATAAGATCTGGCTATAATGTTGATGGGCCTAAAGAGTATGGCCCTGTTGGCTGTAAAGTTCACTCAGTCAGTCAGTCAGTCAGTCAGTCAGTCAGGCCCAATCTATAAAGAGTCGACAATCGTTTGCGGGTCGAAAAGTCGCTCTAGTTTTAACGCCTTGCCAACGGGCTCGACAATGGCCTCGTAATTTGCTCTGGCACATCATCAACAAACACTTTGATGGGCGCTTAGACACTAAAATGTTGCTCTTGTTGTTGTTGTTGCTGTTGCTGTTGCTGATGTGTGGCGACCCTTTGAATGCTTACGAGCCGTCATTAAGCGCAAGTCGTTGCCAAACTCCCATAAACAATAACAGAGCACTAAACTAATCCATGCCGAACCGCAGCCGAACTCCAGCCGAACTGCAACTCGAACCCCACTGAACTGTCGTATAAACTGAGTACCCGTAAACCGGGGACAGGTGTCGAATTGCCCGGCCCTGGTGGCTACGGTGGGTACGGTGGGTACGCTGGGGGCGGGTGGGGAGGCGTGGCAGCGCATTCAAATCTCGCTGGCTGAGCTGGGGGCCAGACAAAGGCCACATAACAACGGAAATGGGCACAAGAATCTCTTGATGCTATCGGGCAAGAAGAAGAGTTCGATCGAAGCTGAAATCTGAGAAGCGAACTAAATAAATCCTAAGCTTACGATTCGTGCAGGTGAAAAGCTGAATGCAAATGTTTGCAAAGAAACAAAATTTCTATAACTTAGTAGATTGAGCTAAACTGTACTTTATTGTAGTCCAGATCTCGATAGCAGTACAGTTATGCTCGACTACAGACATAGTTGTATATAGTTCATATTTGCATGCTATTCGAGAAAATATTCCAATGTAAATATATAACTTAGTAAATTGAGCATAACTGTATTATATTGCACTATAAATGAAATCTCGACTGAATGAATCGATCGATATCGAGTATACTTATAGTACTAAATGAGTAAATATTTAAATGGTATTCAATAAACGTTTTACTTAACTTATTAAATTGTACATAACTGTACTACATAATATTAGATCGACTGCATTTACAGTAGTATACGAAAAGTATTCGAAAAACTTTCTAAGACTAACTAAATTGAACATAACTGTACCATATACAACTACTACAAACTATCTCGACTTCACTTTAATAGTATATATTTTCTTTTACTATCTAAATGGCGCATAACTGTACTAGTAATTAATATGGGTGATTGGTATTGGTAATGCTCGACTGTATTTATACTATAGTATATATCAGTACAAATTCGAATGATCTTCAAGCATGGTAACATGACTATGTAAATTGAGCATGACTGTACCATGTCGACTGAAGATCTCTCGACTCATTGCACACATATAGTAGTATATGACACACATACGTACGTGAGGAAAGGTTTTTGTACCTTAGTGAATTGAGCATAACTGTACCGCTGGAAGTGCAGTCGAGATCTCCCGCAGAGATGTGAATGCATCGAAGGCCATTAACAAGTGCATAAATAACATAACTCGAAAACGGAGCTCGGTCTATTATTCATTCCATTCATTCGAATAGCCGGCGAGTATTCGCACTTGATTTACGACTGACAAAGGCAGAGGCGAAAAACAAAAGAAAACAAAACGAAACACAAAAAAATGAAAAAGGCGAAAACAAAATGGCGACACTTCCGGTTGGCGCAGCTCACAAATCAAAGCGCCTTTTATGTAAAATAGTTGGCAACGCGTGTTTAAGCAAATGATTTACGAATGCGTCTGGCATTAGATATGACAGCCCTGCAGCAAGGGGCGTGGCAGACCCGGAGGAGGGGGGCTGGGCGGCTGGGCGGCTGGGGGGGGGTGGGGCTGGGCGCTGGGCGCTGCAGACTTATCGCACCAACAGCATCAAATTTTACTTTATTTTAGTTTATTTTTTTTGGGGCGAAAAATAGCCGCAAATTTATTGTCCAAAAGGCAGAAAAAAAAGTACAACCAAAAAAAAAAAAAAAAAAAAAAAAGAAAAAGTGTGTGTGTGTGTGGAAAAGAGGTTTTTAGCTGCTTCGCCGGCTGCTGAGTTGGGCTCAGTTGGGTTTTAGGTTTTGGTCATGCGATGCTCTTGACTCACACTCACACA
Organism: Drosophila pseudotalamancana; assembly: GCA_037075185.1. NCBI lineage: Eukaryota > Metazoa > Arthropoda > Insecta > Diptera > Drosophilidae > Drosophila > Drosophila pseudotalamancana. Next base: position 471,891 of record JBAMCK010000847.1, on the reverse strand, counting down.
CACACACACACACACACACACACATATATATAAAGTTACCCAAAGAGTCATAAAAATAAAAAATAGCCCAAGTAAATGTCAAATAAACTTTAACGGTTTTTCTTATTTTTCTTCGCTGTGTGCGTGCGTGTGTGTATGAGTGTGTATGTGTGTGTGTGTGAAGGCGAGTGGCCGGAGGGTGGGCACACGCAAGGTGGCCATAAACTTTTTTGAGGCAATGACCAACAAAAACGACAACAAAAACAAAAACAAAAACAAAAACAGAGACGCAGAGGAGGAAAAAACCGCCACATAAAATACAACAAACTGACCGAAACGAGCAGCAACAACAACAACAACAAACAGTTGCTGCCACAGTTGCAAAAACTGAAACTGCAAATAAAAATAGACCCCCCTCCCCCAACAACCACAACGATTGGTCGAAAGGGGAATGTGAAGGGGGGTTGGAGAGGGGGGGGGGGGTAGCCACACATAAGCCACATACTATATATTATGTGCACCGCCAAACGACAACCGTAAATCTGCGGTATTTTTCATGTGGCCATGGGGCAAGAGCAACAACAACAATGGTCAGTGGCAGCAGCAGCAGCAGCCTCTGGGCCAAGTTGGTAAGCTGGAAGCTGAAAGCTGTAAACTGTAAGCTGGCCGAAAGGGTCGAGGCTTGAACTTTGCCATTGCCGTTGTGGACTCTTTAATGTGGCCAGGATTTGGCTTTAAAGAGCAACAACAATTCTGATTGTTGTTATTGTTATTGTTGTTTTCATTCTATATGGTTAGATGGCAGTCAGCAGCTTGGCCAAGCGTTTGGTTAAGGCCAACAGAATTTGCTTTCTCATATGTTTTTGTTTTTTTTTTTTTTTTTTTTTATTAATTGCTGTGGCCAAGTTTATTTGAGGCCAGGCACAGTTGGCCATAATTCTAGATGTATATAGATACTCGTACATGTGGCGAGTGTTGAACAATGTCTGCATTGTTCATTACATAAGCGTTATCAATGCGACTGCCAAGTAGCTGAGAACTGGCCCAAAAGCTAATTCACACAATTCACACAATTCACATTCGCTGGCAGTCATAAAAAAAAAAAAGCAGCACATTCGCATTCGCCAAAAGCTGTTAAGGCTAACACAAATGGCCTAAACGGTGATCAACTGTAATGAAGTCTTGGCTGAAACGCTTGTGATTAATTTGCGCATTGCTTAACACTCGAAGCTTTAATGAGCTTTCTAAAGCTTTTGCATGTGCTTTTGTGTGTGTGTGTGTTTTTTTGTTTTTTTATTAACTTACTCAATTTTTAATGTTTTCTCTCTCTCTCTCTCTCTCTCTCTTCTTCTCTGTGTCTCTTTCTCTCACTCTTTCTTCTCCTCTCTCGCTCTCTGTCTCTTTCTTTCACTCTTTTCTCTCCGCTCTCGCTCTCTTTCTCGATTCATTTTTTGGCGCTGCAAAATTTATTCCTCAAGCTTTACTTTTGTCCGCTTTGCCTGATTTCTTATCTCTATGGCTTAGCACTCTCTCTCTCTCTCTCTCTCTCTCTCTCTCTCTCTCTCTCTCTTCTCTCTCTCTCTCTCTTTCTCTCTCTCTCTCTCTCTCTCTGGTATTGTTTATCACTTGGCAAACAGCTTAATTTATATGACAAGCCATAAATTCGCGCGTGCAACTGAGTCAATTTTTCATTGCTTAAAATTATTTTTGGTTTTCTTGCTTTTTTTTTTTTAATTTTCGTTTGCTTGAGATTTTCACCCAGCTTAAGAACTCGTTGCCGCTTGCTTATGCATTTTCCGACGGCGTTTTTCGCGTTGCATTTGCGCCGATTTTCCGAAGCACTAAGTGAAAAATCCGTTGCACGTAATTAACGCAATTAAAATCAAAACATTAATGACCTGCGCTCGGCTCCAGGACGTCGGCGCCGGCGTCGACGCCGGCGTTGTTGCTGTCGCAAGCGTTGACGTCAGCGTTGACGCTGGAGCCCTACAGCTGCACACACACACACGCACACACACACGTAGGTTAGTGGCAGCAGAGGCAGCGACGTTGATGCTGTCAACAATAAAAAAAATGTCCAAAATAAAGTCACACTAAAATATTCTCGCACAGCTGCTTAATGTTGTTTAATTGCACTGAATGTGTGCGTGTGTGCGTGTGTGTATATGTGTGTGTGTGAAGCACAATAAAGCATGCCTACTTATTAGGGCAGCAGCTCTCAATGGCCACCAACAAAATATCAAAAAAAAAAAAAGATACAGCCAAAGCGCAGCCATTTTGTGGCTGAGCACAAGGCAAATATTTTTGCGCTGCCGACGTCGGCGGCGACGCCGCTGCGCAGACGCCGGTACGCTGCGCCCCTACGACGCCGAGAAGTGCGCAGCTGCCAGGAGAAAATTCGCTGTGGCTCTCTCTCTCTATCTCTCTCTTGCTCTCACTCTCCATCCTACTGTGTGCACTAATACTCTCTGCCGCAGTCGCGGTCGCGGTTGCCGTCGCAGTTGCCGTCGCTGCCGCGGTCGCGGTCGCCACTTTCCCCACGCAGCGAGCAGCAACAACAAAAATGGCAGCGTTGAAATATTTAACGCCGCTAAGTATGCTACGAAAATATATCCCAAAAGCCACCGCCAGCAGCAGCAGCAACAACAACAACAACAACAACAACAACAGCTGTTGTAAAATTTAAAATTATTGCAACAACACGAAAAACAAAGATGATGAAAATGAAAATATTTTGCGGCAGCCAAAAAGGAAATGCGAGGCGTTGCTGCGTGTGACAGCAGTCACCGGCACCACATGTATGTGTGTGTGTGAGTGTGTGTGAGTGTGTGCGTGTGTGTGTGTGTGCGTCGAGCATTTAAAGCTTTAATTGGTCTCCATAATTATGTCGCTCTGCAGCGAACAACATTGAAGCAAGCCTTTAAACTGCAGACAGGAAGAAGAACCCAGAACGAAGGACGAAGGACGAAGGACTTGGAGCTCTGTTGCTGCCAACTTTGTATTATTTTTCTTCTATTTTATTTTTTGTGACTTAAAGTGAATGAAAAAGTGAAAATAATTGCTACGAATAGAAAAGCGGTTTAAACAGTCGCACAGCTAGCCGAGAAATTAGGCCAAAAGTAAGGCAACAAAAACATGGCTTAAATGTTGTTGCACATTTATTTTATTGAATTGCTGGAAGCAGCAGCTCATAAACTTCTCATCAATGTCAAAATATGTAAATAACTACTAAGCAAGGTAAACAACATTTTTCTTGCAGTGTATTTGCGTTAACTTTAACTTTAACCGGAAAAAAACAGCAAAACAAACAAAAAATTGTTTACATAATTTAAACAAATATAAATATATATATATATATGTATATATATTTATTTTTCATTTTTTTACAGAATTGTCAAGAAGCTGAAATTATATTTTGCTTAGTCAACACTGGTTTAAAACGGTTCTAACAAATTAATTTAACGATATACGAAATGAAATGAAATGAAATGAAATAAATCATAATTTATTATTTCTCTTAAAGCAGTTTGCAAAATTATTGCCGCTGGTTACGCCTTAAGTACTTAAAAGTCTATATATATATGTGTGTACGTGTGTGTGTGTGTGTTGTCCTATGCATGTGTAAATATTTGCCAAGCGTTTAGCTTTAGCAGTGCAAACGCTGAAAATCTAAAAATTTTATGTATGCGCATACATATATAAATAATTCAATGCCAACAAAGCGAATTAACAGCAACAACAACAACAACAACACCAACAAAAACAACACTAATATCAAGAATTAGAAAAACAAGCTTAAACTTATTCCCACGTTAATTTGAATGGCAAATATTTCTATATGCAACTATAAACAATTAAGGCAAACAAATGCAACGCACGGCGAGTGCCAAAAATTAAAATATTTGCCCAAAGCAACAACAACAACAATAGGTATTGCAAATTGCGGCTAAATATACCCAAAGCATCAACAACAGTCCACTTTCCCACCCCTCCCCTCCCACAAATGTGTTTTGTTCTATGCGTACAATGCGGCGTATGCGCAATTTTGTATTTATTGCTGATATCATTAGAGCGAGGCGTGCGGCCCATAAAAATATAGAAGAAGAGCATTAAATAATAGACAGGGCTTAGTTCTGGCCTCCCTCTACTCTACCCCTACTTGACCCCCATCCATCCCTTCCCCCTCCCACCCATCCACCATTACCATGCCTCTGATTTCCACTGGCCGGGAGGCGCAATTAGCATAGATGAGCCCCAAGCGAACGGAAGAGATTTACGGTTTTGGCCGGGTTTCACTTACCGCTCAGCGAATTGTGGCCGCAGGATGGCGCCTTGCCCAGCAGATAGTCGTCCTTGCAGATAAACTTATTGTCATCCAGCACGTACAGCTGCTCCCCGGTGCTCAGCTGCTTGCGGCAAATGCAGCATGTGAAGCAGTTCAAATGGAACACCTTATCCCTCGGCTTACGCACCAGATCGGAGGGCGCGATGCCCTGGCCGCAGCCGCTGCACTTTGTGCCGTAACGTCTGTGAGGAGCAAGACCACAAATGAGATTGTCAGATTTATAGCAATTGCCATATATATGTATGTATATATGTATGTGTGTATAGATAAATATAGATAAGAACTTATTTAGTAAGAGGAATCTGCGATGGATAAGTTGCAAGTTGGAGCAAAATTAATTGATTGACAGACTGATTGACTGACAGATTGACAGATTAATTGACTGACTGATTGACTGACTGATTGACAGATTAATTGACTGACTGATTGATAAATTAATTGACTGACTGACTGATTGACAGATTGATTGATTGACTGATTGACTGACTGATTGGCTGACTGATTGACAGATTAATTGACTGACTGATTGACAGACTGATTGACAGATTAATTGACTGACTGATTGACTGACTGATTGACAGATTAATTGACTGACTGATTGACTGACTGATTGACAGATTGATTGACTGACTGATTGACAGATTGATTGACAGATTAATTGACTGACTGATTGACTTACTGACCGATTGGCTACTAGCTACTACAAGCTGCACAATTGAGTACTGAAATTGACTGACTGATTAACTGACTGATTGACAGATTAATTGACTGACTGATTGACTGACTGATTGACAGATTGATTGACTGACTGATTGACAGATTGATTGACAGATTAATTGACTGACTGATTGACTTACTGACCGATTGGCTACTAGCTACTACAAGCTGCACAATTGAGTACTGACTGATTGACGAAATGACTGACGAGCTGTTTAATTGACTATTGATTGATAGACTGAATGACTAACAAGCAACTATTGGCAATTGATTGATTGACTAAATGACTGACGAGCTAAACTACAGACAAACTCAGTTCTGGAGAGGCGGACTGATTGATGGAGCGATTGACAGATTTAGTGACTGACTGATGAATTGATTGATGAACTAACTTGATAGCTAAATGATTGAGTTACTATCTAATGACAGATTGACTGATTGAGTGACTGATTGAGCGACTGACTGACTAACAATCTGTCCAATTGTCTTCTGATTGATTGACTAAATGACTGAGAAGCTTAACAACAGGCTAACTAACTTAAGAACAGGCTGACTAATGATTGACTGACTAAATGACTGACTGATGGGGAGACTGACAAACTGACTGATGCACTAACTGACGGATAGATCATCAATTATTTGATTTAATTTGATTTGATTTGATTTACTCACTGATTAACAGAGTGATTGATTGACCGATTGAATGACCTACATATATTTTTGTTGACTGACTGGCTGGCTGCTATAGAAGTTAATTGATTGACTGACTGATCGATTGATAAACATGCTCGAAGATTGAATGATTGAGTAATAGATTGACCAACTGATTAACCAACAGACTTATTGGCGATTGCAAGCCCTCAATCGTGTTTTAATATCTTTAAGAGAGTGCACGCGATCCTTTCCCTAGCTTTCCAGTCTAAGCTTTAAACTTGGAAGAGTTTTTAATCGATTCTTTCGCCTCAGCTAAAGTCACAATAAATCGAATTGAAAAGCCCTTCGGGTAAATTGTGAATGCGTTGGCTAATAGGGCGCTCCACTTGGCCAGTCTTGGCTATTATTATTGTTGATTGGCCTTCCGAGTGTCCAGAGTTAACCATTGACCATTGTCCATTGTCCATTGTCCATTGTCCAATGCCCTTTGTCGGATGCCAGTTGCCAGTTGGCAGCTGCATTTGATTTGATTTGATTTGATTTGCGCAGGTGTTTTGCATGTTAATTGATTTCGCCTCTCGTTTCTTTTGGCTTTTTATTTTTTATTTTCAATTAGAAAATGTTCTATGCAAAGTGAAATCAAATCGAACCTCACAAAAGGACTCTCAAGCCAAAGCCAAAGCCAAAGCCAAAGGCAAAGGCAAAGGCAAAGGCAAAGGCAAAAAGGGTTCAAGTGCCGAGATCCGAGTTAACATTCAGCACTTGACTTTTGTTCATCTGGTTGATTGGACTGGCATTGGTTTGCGGATTGATTGGTTCGCGCTTTGATTTGACTGGCCATTAGGAAGGCTATTACCTGAATCCAGCTGCACTCACCTGAAGAAATCGTTGCGGCAATACAGCTTGGACTCGCGGCTGAAGCATTTGTCCGTCAGCGGCTGCAGACACTCGCAGCATCTCACGCAGGACGCGTGCCAGGCTCGCTCCAGGACATTCAGCAGAAATTTGTCCAATATGGGTTTGTTGCAGCCGGCACACGGATCGCCCACGCCGACCGGCGGCTCGCTGCGACCTGCGGGCAGAGAGGAAAACGTCATTAAAGAGATGATTAAATAATAATCGAAATATATTAAATATTGCAATAAATATTTAAAATTTATTTTATAATAGCTATAGGAAATGTATGGTAAATATATAGAAAATAAATTTTTAAAATAAATATTTTAAATTAATATTTATATAAATATTTATAATATATGGTTAATGTATAAAAAATATATAATAAATATTTTTGGAATAAAGCAATAGCAGCAGCTTGCATTCTTCCTTCATTGCCTTCATTTTTTTTACCTCAATAGGAATTATTTTGCAGCCATATTTTAATAATTATAAAAAATAAATAGAAAATATATAAAAAAAATATATACCAAATATATATAAAAAAAAACAATAGTAAGCAGCTCTCATAAGACATGTTTTGCCTCCACATACGCCGATTATTTTTTATTTATTTCCTTTCAAAATAATCAATCGAGCGTCCATATTTTAATAATTATAAAAAACATATAAAAAATATATAAAAATATATAAAAGATATATAAAAACTATATAAAAAATATATAAAAAATATATAAAAAATATATAAAAAATATATATATAATATATAAAAAATATATAAAAATTATATATAAAATATATATAAAAAATATATAGAAAATTTAAAGCAAATTAATAGAAAATATATATTAAATATATAGCAAAAATATATTAAATTAATATAAAATAAAGCTATAGCCAGCAGCTCTGATATGCCCAAATTTTAGGATCCTGCGCAGAAATAGTCGATTTGTCATCCAATCTTCGATTGTTGCAGCTGAATTTCATGTTTATCGCACGTTTATTTTATTGATATGCGCTTAAACATTTGTTTACAAACATAATTTCCATATTGAGGGAGAGGAAAAACTTAGTTTTAGACGGAAAAGCGAGTTGTGAAAGTAATTCAGAAACTATTCGCCAGCATTTTCCATTGCCAAGAGTGAAAAAGGCAACTAAAATGCTTTTGTTGACCTTTGTTATTAAGTGTTCTCTCTCTCTCTCTCTCTCACTCACTCGCACTCTCCCCCACTCGCTCCCTCTCTGTAGAGTGTTGTGCGCTAAAATCCTTTGAGGCGCAAATTAGCACCTCGCAGGTGCCTTAAGTGCAGAGCAGGTGAGAGCGGGCAGTGCTCATTAAGCATGCCTGTCTATGTGTGTGTCTCTGTGTGTGTGTGGGTGAGCAAATGAGCAATTCCTGCCCGGACGCAAACATTTGACGTGCACTGTGCACGCAACACATATAATTTAGAAATGCACAAATTAAGCAATGCAAAAGGCGCAGGTGGGCGAAAGGAAGTTGGAGGGAGGAGGAAGGGTGGGAGGGGGGAGGGGGTTGGCTCACTTTACACCTGTAAAGTTAGACAGATTTGGCAAACGCACACAGTGGCAACACCTGAGGGGCAGCCCACTCGTTTGCACCTTTTTCAAATTGAGTGTCCGACTGAGTGGCATATTTGCGCACAGGTGAATAGCTTTGAATTGTAAATGGCCAGGTGAGGGCTGACAGCTGAAGCAGAAGCTGAAGCTGATGCTGAAGTCGGAGTTGAAGTTGAAGTTGGAGCTGGAGCTGGAGCTGAAGCTAAAGCTAAAGCTAAAGCTGAAGCCGAAGCCAAAGCCGAAGACGAGGCTCGATTCCACCCTGCGGCCAGTTGGGGCTGCCTTGGACGAGGTGGGCGTGGCACACACCCCGATAACTGCAACCGTATAATGATAGACGCCAAGCACGGCCCGGGGGCTGATTCCGCTTGCCAGGTGAAGAGACCATAGTTCACCGAGTCTTAGCACATGCCACATGCCACATTGCCACATTGCCACATTGCCACAGTGCCTCTTGCGGCTGCCACCTCCTTCGGTCAATCACTCAATGAACAGAAGGCAGCCAGCGGAAGGTTCTCCCACTGCTTGCCACAAAAATGCAAAGAAAGAGGGAGCAAAAACGAAGAAGAAAAAAGTTTGCTGCACCCACGGGGCATATTTAAGCCGGGAACCCGGCTAATATATGTATAGGCGGAGGCGTGGTCATCAGCATCAGCATCAGCTTCAGCTTCAGGTAACAGACCCTTCGTCCGTCCGTCCGTCCGTCTGTCTGTCTGTCTGTCCGTATGTCTGTCTGATTGTGTGCGTGTGTGCGAAATTTATTTTCATTCAAAAAGTTTTGCACTTTGTGCTCTGCTCGAGCGAGTGGGAATGGCGCAGAGTCCAATGAAGTCGAGTGTGAAGGGTCCTCACATCCTGGCTAAGCCTGCCCAGAAGCAGCTCTAAGCGAGCGCATTAATAATGCTATTAAGGACAAGTTTCGCGTTGCGCATACGCCCCGAGTGCCAGCAGCCAAAATGAATGAATAAATGTATGGCCGAATGACTGAATGACTGAATGAATGATGATTGAGTGAATGAGTGATTGAGCGAATGAGTGATTGAGCGAGTGAGTGAACCAACTGACAGCCAATGCACTCGCCATTATAAATGAGCGACTGACACACTGATTGATTGACGAATTGACTCATTTTGCAAGCAAAGAGCGAGCCGCAGTCCAAGCGTAAGACAAAGCTGCACAGTTGAAGCTCTCTGGGAAGGGGGCAGCACCGATTGGGAGAGGGGGGAGAGGGGAAAGAGGGGGATAAGGCTGCTGGATACCAGACCTCGCATATGTCAAAATTGACGGATGTTATCAATCATTTTATGCCGCTGCAGACAATTTTTAATGAAGGTTATAGACGTTTATAGACAGACGGACACACGGACGGACGGACGAACGAACGACAGACGGACGGATGGATGGACGGACGGATGGATGGACAGACGGATGGACAGTTGGACGGACAGTTGTAGCGAGTCGAGTTGAAAAGGCTTTTCAGCTCAGGTTAAACGGTTGCTGCGCTACATCATCATCTTCCTCATCAGGTAGTCTCCTCTTCACTACTCTACGCTTTGTGCTTGTATTTGTTGTTATTGTTGTTGTTATTTTTGTTGCTGTTGCTGTATTTCGGGGCGTTTACGCTGGCCGGCCAAGTTTGAAACAGCAGCTGTTCCAAAACAAAACAACAAAAAAAAAAGAAGAAAAAGTTCTCTTAACGAGCTTCGAGAGTTTGCGAGGCTCGATAAGAAAAGTTCTCGGAATCGAACTTTTTGTTGCTGCTCAACTGTTTATTGTTGCTGTTGTTGTTGTTGTTTTTGTAATCTACCTGGTGCACTGTGCACTTGCTGCCCTTCTATGCGATTCTCAAGCATATTACTTTGCTTTGATGTCAACTTTCGAATTTCGACAAAGCATTAAAAATCTGCTTTAAGCTCTCTTCTATGCGATTCTCAAGTCTGTTACTTGTCGTCTGACAGTTGAAGAAACTTTACTTGGATATAGAATTAACATATTTTGTCACCTTTCGAATTTAGGCAAGCAATATGAAGCATATTTTAAGCGCTCTTCTATGCAATTTTCAAGTCTGTTACGTGTTCACTTTGCGCTGATGTACGTTAAGCATATATCTTCATCTATCGAATTTACACAAATAATGTTTATGTTAAAGCTGAATTTTGTTTCTTTGTTTTACAGTTATTATTTACTGAAGTAAACATCAGTCAAAAAAAGTTTTCTCATATGGAACTTTTTTAAAAATCGTTTTATTTTTTTCCAAATATTTTTCAGAGTATTTGCAATTCGTTGAAGCTTCTTCCATGAATTGTTTGTTGTTGTTGTTAATGTTTTGCCTGCTGGCAGTTGTTGTTGTTGGTTGTTGGTTGTTGGCTGCTGTTTGTTGTTTGTCTGTTGTCGGTTGTCGGTTGTCGGCTGTCGGTTGTCGCCTTTGTCGCTGCCTCCGTTGCTTTCGTTGCTTCTGGGCGCGTTTTTAAAACGCGACAAATTGTTGTTTGCAGACGCCGCCGAAGTCGCTCGCATTATTGTTGTTGTTGTTGTTGTTGTTGTTGCCGCTTAAGTGTCGCAATTTAAATATTGTTGAGTGCACTTTTGGCTACCGTTGGCCATTTATTTTGCTCTGAAATTTATGTAACGATGTGGAAAAATTGCCGCTACTGCTGCAGATGCGACAAAGGCCAGCCAGATGGCTGCCAAAGGCAGGGAGTACTGTAGCAAACTGTAGACGATCGACCAAAACTCACTGTCAACAAAATGATTTTGCGTCCCGCTCGCACACTCCTTCTGGGAACCGCAATCGGCGACTCATGGATCTGTTTTGGCCACTGTGCGCAGCCATTGACCGCTGGCAAGGAGAACGAAGCACGTACAAAGCATTTTGCACAACATTTTCCGCGCTCAACAAAGGCCAATAATTGTGTGTCCAGGCAGCAGACTTGACTCCCAGAACCTAGCTGCATTTATAATGCAAGCAGCAGCAGCAGCAGTTGAAGCAGCAGCAGCAGCAGTTGAAGCAGCAGCAGCAGCAGTTGAAGCAGCAGCAGGTTCTTCATGGCTCGCTGGGTCGGGCAACACCCAAAAGGCCGGCCCCAAAGCACAGCAAGAGGCAAGCTTGGATGGACGATAGCAGCTCCAACGGCAGCTACAACAGCAGCAGCACCCAGCAGCAGCACCCAGCAGCAGCAGCAGCAGCAGCAGCAACAACAGCAGCAGCAAAACAATATAAATATACAATAGCAACTGCAACAACAACAACAAGCAACATTTTGCTCAGCTTTGCTGCGGACTGTGAAAAATTCATTCGACATCAGCGCAAAAAAATCAGCTTCAGCTTTTTGTTGCAACTGCGACCAAAAAGCACTTGTGCTGCAGCAGTTGCCTGCTGCGCCATGTTGGTTACGCCTATAGTATAAATCTCCACCCAACCGACCCACCTCCTCCCCTCCCCAACCCCCTCTAGCTTCATTGCTGGCCTCTTATAAAACGTGACTAAAATGTTAAAGCCACAAGAAAGAAAATCCGAACCAGCAGCCGTCGCTCAATCGCAATCAGTTTTTTTCCTTCTCCTCTCTCTCCTCTCTCTCTCTCTCTCCTTCTCTCTCTTTTGGTTTTCTTATTTCTTTCCTTTTTCGACAGCAAATCTTATGCAAAAATCCAAATGGAAATGCAGGCGGCACAAGCAAAAATAATATAGAAAAAATACGGGGAAATGAAAGCAAAGCAGAAAAGTGAAAGACACGTCGGTGGAGGGAAGGGGTGGGGAGGGGAGGGAATGGCGAGGGGAGGGGGTGGTGCAGCTACCACTGCCAGTAGCATTTGGTGGTTAGATGCGGCGTATGCGTAATAGCATTTGCCAGCCAGGCAGCTGCAAGCGGCAGCCTTCTGCACAGTGTTGGAAAGTGACATTTTCTGTTTTCGGTTTGGCTTTTGGCCATTTGCGAATGCTAATGAGACTCCCAAGACGCCAAAGGACGCAGTTGCAGCTGCAACCACAAGCGGCAAGCTGCTAGGAAAACGGATTAACAAGGCCGGCGCCTAGCGAGCGTTTGAGAAGCGCATAGAAGAGCGGTGCGAGTTACGCTGATGAGCTTTGCATAAACTTTAAAACAAACTCGTTTCGGGAACAACAGAATAAATGAATATGAGAATCGCATAGAGGAGCTGCTTGCGGAAAAGTGTAACAAATCTATATGGAAATGAATGGCAGCCTAAAATGGAAAGCCTTCAGATTCATATAACATTATCACATAATAAACAAAGAAATATGAGAATCGCGTAGAAGACTTAATAATAAAAAATAAAAAATATGAGAATCGCGCCGAAGAGCTAATTCCAAATCTATAGAATAAAGTTTAACAAGATAAAAATGTATGTGTAAAGCAGCATTAAATGGAAAGTTTTTTAAATCATTTGCAGCAATAATAAGAAGCGAATAGAAGAGACGCTCATAATAAATAAAGAAATATGAGAATCGCGTAGAAGAGTTAATAATAATAAATAAAAAATATGAGCTTATTATAAAACTATAAAAAAAAATGTAATAAGTTAAAAATGTATGTGTAAAGCAACATTTCGAAGAAATATGAGAATCGCGTAGAAGAGTTAATAATAAAAAATATTAAATATGAGCTTATTTCAAATCTATAAGAAAAAAAGTCTAACAAGATAAAAATGTATGTGTAAAGCAGCATTAAATGGAAAGTCTTTCAAATCGTTTGCAGCAATAATGAGAAGCGAATAGAAGAGACGCTGCTGTTGTCGCAAAACCTACGCACATAAATAATTAAAGAGCTCTCGCTTGAGTTTGCAGGGCTATTAAAATGTTGTCACCTATTGAAGAGATTGAAGGGCCTTTCCCTTTACGCCGGCGACGTCGCCTTTGGCCTCTTTGAGGCATCTTTTGAAACGGTTCCGACGGATTTTTGGGCCTTGGCTACTTGAGCTGCTATTTTTAATGCGATTCGTTGCGCCTGATTTGACATTTTGATTACATTCACCAGCGCTTTGGGTGTGGGTAAATGAGTAACTCACACACACACACACACACATGTAGAGTGTTAATATGTAAATTTGTATATGAATGTAGAAAAATCCATAAAGAATATTTAATGTTGCGTTTCGCGCGGCTGAGGCCAAAGTTCGTCAACGTCTCACTCGATGTGTTGTTGTTGTTGTTGTTGTTCTTCTTCTTCTTTTTGTTACTTCTAGCTTGTTGTTGTCGTTGTTGTTGTTCAGGTTGTTAATACGCTTGGAATATTTATATATGTGTATATACATATGTATATTTATATGAACTTAACACCTACTTCTGTGGCCCCTTTTTGATTTTTCCTTTTGCTTGCCGCTCGCATTAAGCTTGTTAACATTTTAATTACATAATTAGTCGCGATTTCGGCGCAAATACTTTGAATAATTATTAATTGACGTTTATTTTAGGTGGCCTAAAGAGAAATCAGACTCAGTTCCGAGATTTTAATGAAGGTTAAGCGTTTCAATTGACATTGATTGATTACATCAAAGGCAAACGCAAACGCAAACCCTAACGAATACTTATCGATCAATATTGACAATAAAATTATAAGTTAAAGTGCTCTTGATTATTCAACTGCATTTAAGAATCGTTTATCGATACAACATTTTATGAAGTTAGTTATGACATCAATGCTTCTCGATAGTTATCGATCTATATATTATCTCTTAAGCTATTGCTGCGGCAAATTAAGAATCAAAATCTATAGTTGAAGTATTTTCAAGTACCTCTCGGCCTTTAGGAATCGTTTATCGATAATAAATTTTAATTAGTTATTACGAATGCAACAATTATAGATGATTATCGATTTATATATTATATTTTAAGATATTGCTGCTGCAATTTGTAAATCATAATCATAAGTTGCTCTTAATAATCGTTTATCGATAAAAACACTTAATATACTGTGTAACGATTGCAACGATTAACGATGATTATCGATCTATGTATATATCAACTCTTGAGCTATAGTCAATCATCAATAGTTGAAGTACTTTCGACTACTTCTCGGCCTTTAAGAATCGTTTATCGATAAAACATTTTAAGTAGTTGTCGTTACAAGGCAATAAAATTGCGCTGAATATTCGCCTTTTATTATTCTCTTTTCTACTTGACATTGTTTTCCTTTTGTTTGGCTTATCTTTTATCCCTCTCTTGGCTGCCTGCCTCTCGCCCTATCTCTCTCGCTCTCTCCCTTGTCATCTTTCTCTTTCTTTTTGCAGCTTTGAATGCGCTTCAGCCATGTAAATTTTATATTTATATTTTGCTGCTGTTGTTGCTGTTGTTGTTGTGTTTGTTGTTGTTGTGTTTGTTGTTGTTGTGTTTGTTGCTGCTTTTATTTTATGCGCACACAAGATACAAAATACGCCTCTTTTTCTGTAACTCATGCATATAAAGTATCTGCTAGATACACAAGCGACATGAAAGTGGCTTCGCTTTGTTGCTGTTCTTCTCTGCGTGTGTGTGTGTGTGTGCGTGTGTGTGCGTGTGTGTGTGTTGTGGCAGTCTATGGGCAGGGGGCGCCTTGCTGCAGCCAAGGAGCAGCTCCGCCTGCGCCTGGCTGAAAGAAGGCGGCGGCAGCCAGAAGCAATAGCCGTCGCCGTCGCCCTCCAATTCGCCTTCATCTACTCCACCTTCTCCCCTTCTTCATGTCTTTCTTCTTCTTCTTCTTCTCCTTCTTCTTCTGCACCGTAGCCATTGCCATCGTTCGTCTCCATCGCGAAACTGTTTACTTTGCCATTATGTTTCCAAAACCAAAACCAGGAGGTGGCTGCCAGTCAGCTGCCTCGCCCCCAACCCAGGCCATACATATACATACATATATACATATATATATATATATACATATATTTTATATATATATATATATATATATATATATATGTATATGTATGTATAAAATGTAAAGTAAAATAAAATAAAAGTATCTGCAGCTATCGCTCTTTGCCTATCAGCTGCCTTATATCTGGCCATGCCCGACCAACTGTCACTGCCTACCCCCCATCCCTTGCCGTCAACCCCCAACCCATCTAGCAGCTCCTTCATTTTTCCTTTACCGAACAAGTTTATTGTTGCTGTTGTTGTTGTTGTTGTTGTTGCTCTGTATTAAAATTCATGTTGCGTTGCAAAATGCGAATGCGAGACAGCAGCAGGGGAACGGCCAGCGACAGCGACAGAGATGGAGCTCCAAGTGGACGGGCGTGCTGCAAGCAAGGGGATGATGTGAGCTGGAGCTGGGGGGTGCGGGGTGCGGGGAGTCCAACACACAGTGGCTCAGTGCAAAGCCTTTGCTTGGCATTGGCGACTTTTTTCTTGATGTGCAACATTAGATTTTCTTTGTGGAGCGCAGCAGGTTGCATGCCAGGCATTTTATTTTCTTCTTCTTGCTGTTGTTGTTGTTGTTGTTGTTGCACGATCAGTTCGTCAACATAGCGATTAACAATTGCATTCGCATTCGCATTCGCATTCGCATTCGCATTAACAGGCGAAAGCTTCACCTGCTTTATTTCCCACTCCCCATTCTCCTCCCCTGCCCCTGCCCCTGCCCCTGTCCATTTCCATATCCATTGCCATTTTCATTTTCATTTTCATTTCCATTTGCATTTTTCTCGTTCTCATCTTCATAGTCATCAGTCTGGCTGCCATCGTCATCAACATTGTCGTCAGGCCGCACAGATTTTCATTTTTATAGGCTCCAGAGTTGCTTCTTCTGCCACTCTTTTGTGTGCGTGTGCGTGTGCGTGTGTTTGGCCTGTTGTCCATATCAATGGAGCAGAGAGCCACCCGCACCGCTCCAGCTGAACATTTTTTTGGGTGGTTCATTCGTTCGTTTCGCAATTCGCGTGGCTCTCGTGTCTCGCCTTCGCCTCGCCTCGCCTCGCCTCGCCTCGCCTCGCCTCGACTCGTGTGCGTGTCTGTGTCTGTTGTCTGTGTCTGTGTCTGTATCTGTGTCCGTGTCTGTGTCCGTGTCCTGTGGCTCGTCCTGTGGCTCGTCCCGGGTTCAGCCGTTGCGGCTGTTTGCGTTTGTCAGCAGACAGATAGCCAATGATAAGCCTCAGCGTATGAGTGATGTGCGAACCCCCCACCACCCCCCACCAGCCCGCTCCACCCCAACCCCCGACCCATTGCGAACCACCCTGCGCTCTGCGCGTCTGCAGCCACCCCCACGCATTGTTTTGCTTCTCGTGTCGAGCCCTTGTCTCAGATTATTTCCTCACCCGAAGGTGTTTTAGTTCAAACATCATCCAGAACTCTCTCGCAATGCTGAGTTTCTGCCTCTTCCCAAAGTTTGCCGTTAGATAACTGAACTCTGCAGTTTGTGCGGCTCAAGTGTTGCCACCTTGCACTGAGTTGCACATGTGGCAACATTTGAGCCAGCCAAAAAGTCGAAATGTTAAGTTTCGCAATGTTCTTGTCAAAGTTAACAAGCGCTTTAGCTTGCTGTTTAGTTCAACTTGTGTATGTGAAATTAATGTAGGATTATGCAACTATTTAATTAGAACTTTCCATATCATATGTCATTGGATAAAGCTAAGAAGTCAAGCGATATTTATTATATATCTTGATTTTCTTTTTTATTATATGCTAAAATTTAACGGTTTAATTTTATCCGCTATAAACATCTGCAGATGTTGCAACTAAATTTAGATTTCCCCTGTGAAAAGTTACAGTTATTTAAGAATTATTTAAAAGCTATTTCAGAGCCAAAAGCTAAGAATTAAATTAGAGTAAGAATTATTAAAATAATTTCAAATATAGATCAAAATTTTCTTAGATCGAAAAAATGGCTTAACTAAAAAAAAAAAAAAAACAGGCAAAGGAAAAAAAGTTGAGCTATTTGTGCAAAATGTGAAACGTGGCCTAAAAGCCACAGATGTCTAGTGGCTGTCGACCCTGCGCCCCCCGCCCCACCCCCTTGCAGCCACGCCCCTTGGCCGATGTCGTCGCTGATGTAGCTTGTTTATTTTGTTAATATCAATGGAGTTGCGGCTATGTTGCCAATACCCTTAACGCACGCACACACATGCACACACGCACACGCACACATGCACACATGCACACATATTGGCAAAGCTGGCAACATTTGATGTGGTCGCTGGGGTCGCTTTGACAGCGCCTATCAGCCCACACATACGCATGCAAGTGTGTATACATACGTATGTGTGTGTACATATGTATATATATTATATACATATATATATATATGTATGAGTGTTGGCTTTTGTGCTGCGGCAGCCACATTGATTGATTTTAAATGCTTTTGGTGTTGGCGACTCATTTAAAATTTATGTATTTGTAAATTTGCATTTTTCAATATTTAATGTGGCAGACACTGCAGCAGCGCACGCACACACACACGCACACACACGCACACCCTTGCAACCCGTTTAGCTGAGTGACTTTGGCAGCGTTTAATGCGATTAAAGGTTTAAAGTTTTGTGCCAAATAAAGCGTATGGAGCAAACTCGCAGCTCGGGCTGCCCAACTGCAATGTTGCCACACACTGCCAGCTGCTGCCCCAGCTGCCCCAGCTGCCCCATCTGCCACAAAAAGCATTTTGTGTAAATTTGCAATTGCATTTTGGCAATGGGCTGGCCAAAATCACAATGCCACATCGCTTTGATTTGCTAACTGGCCTAACGACAACACCAACAACAACAACAACAACAACTATAACAACAACAACAACAACAATGAGACTTCTGCTTGGTATCATAATATTATGGCATATTCTAATTATGAACGCCTTCGTCTTCTCTGTTTAACTATCAATTTCTATAAATATATACAAATTGTTTGTCTGTCTCTTAAGTTTTGCCTTTGTTTGTGTGCTATTTTGCCTATCGCATGTCTTTTAATTGGTTTTCACATTAATTTTGCAAATTTATTGCCTTTAAATGTGCTCCCCCACCACCACCCACACCCCATCCCCTCCCCCCACCCCACAGACGCACAAAAAGCAACACCGAATGCAATTAATAATAAACAACATGTGAGAAATTTCGTTATGTGATTTTGACAGCCAAATCATATTTGGAAATGAAGTCGACAAACGCTGACCGCAAAACTTTATAGCACACAACTCTCTGCCAACCCCCCCTTCCCCCATTCCCCGACTCCCCCTTTCCCCTTCCCACTCCCCTTTCTCCATCCCTTTTGGGCCATTAGGTTCATGAGCTGGCGCATAGTTCGCGATAAGCGCAATTTATGCGCTGCTCTGATTCTGGAATTCGCTTTGCTGACTTTCGCCCAAAGTCAAAGAGGCAAAAAAAAACAAAAAAAAAAAAAATAGAAAAGGAAAACGAAGTTGGGAAAATTTGAAAATAGGAAAATAGGAAAGTACTGAAAATACAGAATGTTCTTATCGCCATATCTCGGGTTCAGTCGAGCGATTTAGTGACAAAGCATTAACCTTGGATGCGACTGCACGTAGTCGAAGCAACCCTCGACCCGTGCCTGGGTGGGAGGTGGGCCAGGGCCACGTTTTTGGGGTGGCAAAGTCAACAGGGCGCATCGCCTTATCGGCCACCAGCATCTGGAGCAGCCTGTAAATCCTGCCAGGCCGGCGATAAGGACAACCGTTAACTGCCAGCGAGGTTTCCGATTACGGAACCTGCATCCAAAATTTGACAATGTAAGTGGCAACAACTTTCACTCGCTTTCCACACCCGAAAAACCTTTAAGTACTGTACTTTAAATATACTTTAAATACTATAAAATCTCCTAATGAAAGCCATTAAAGAAATACAAGTTTATGCTTAAAATCTTTTCTATAAAGAACTTTAAGCAAGAGTTACGAATTTTTTTATTCACATTTTTCAACTTTTTTGTTCACAAATTGAATTAATTTTGAAGGCGTGGCATTTATTATTTTATATATATATATATATGCCATATTTTTCATACTCTACAGACCTTCTAGTACACATATCTAAGTTATAGCTCTTCCGCTTCAGAGAATTTGGAATAGTCAATGATTAATGAATTGCTGGATTTACTTTTTCTTCTTCTTCATATTCCCTTACTTTCATTTATGACGATCCTTAATCAAAATATATTTTTGATGAATTATCAGATCGAATCGTATTATTTTTTATAACTAATGGAGAACTCTTGATTAAAACACAATTTAAAGCTTAATTTTCTTTGCGTTAAATTCTAATTAGAAATTTAGGCTTTTGTTTAAATGTGTGGCAACAGTTTATTATTTTTTTTTTTACCTATCATTAAATAAATTTGTTGCTATTCAGTTTTAGCTGATCCTATATATATATACCATATTTTTTATACTCTGCAGACCTTCAAGATATGTGAATCTAAAATACAGTTTTTTGGTATTACAAAATTTGGAGAAGTCAATACTTAATAGTTTTTTTTCTCATTTTCTCTTACTTTCAATTATAACGATCCTTAAACAAAAAAAATTTACTGTAGCATTTCATTCTTAAAAACAATAAATTTAGACTTTCGTTTTAAGGTGTTTATAATTTTAATAGTTAATATTTGAAGAGGAATATGAGGAACTATATATATCTGATATATATTCATAGGAAACGCAAAATTCGAATACTAAATGTCGCAATTTTTCATTTCTGTTCTTGCTTCGCTTTCCTAATCTCAGCGATTAACGGTATCTCTGCTCGATTCCGGGGCTTAACTTCGGTGGTTCGGTTCGATGGTTCGATGGTTCGATTTTGGGCGGCGGAGCAAACTTTGCGGTGCAATTCGCTTCGGTTCGCGGCCAACAAAATTTCAACTTACGAAATGCCGCCCGCTGCTTCTTCTTGCTCAATGTACGCACCTATCGATATATATGTGTACATATATATTTATATATATATATATATTTTTTTTTGTGAGTTTCGCGTTTTGAAGTTTTGCCGCAAATTGTTTGGCAACAACAGCAACAGCCGCGACACGTGTTTGCGCGAGATTTTGATTAATTAATTTGCATACGAGTTTAAAAAAGTAAAAACGTGCCTTAAACTGTTGTTGTTGCTGTTGATGAGAGGGCGCCTGCAACATGTTGCCGCAACAACGACAACGACAACGACAACGACAACAAGAACGAAAATGAGCAGACGATGTCGTGCAGGCAGCCAATGCCCGCCTATAAATAGAATTTGCCGCCGAGTTTATAATGCAGCCATAATCAAATTAATAAACGCACAATAAAAACGCAGAACAAATTGCCGCTCATTGAGATCGAAGCGGCGGACAAAAGGCGGCGAGAGATCTTCTCTCTGCTCCCAGGCAGAAGAAGCAGAGCGAGAACTCAGCTGCAGTGCGAAGGTGTTGCTGTTGTTGCTGTTGCTGTTGTTGCTGTTGCGATCGGCAACCAGCGACAGCAGCAACATTACACGCATCATTATGTTGAGAGTTTTTCGGTTATTGATGATATAGACCCGGTTCACAGGGACGCCCGCACCGTCAGCCATGCCTCACTGGCTGCAGACCCACAGCGAGACCGACACAGCGAGAGAGCGAGGGAGAGGGAGAGACAGAGACAGAGAGAGAGAGAGAGAGGAAGAGGCACACAATAAGCGATATATTCAGCCCAATAGAAACAGCAGACAAAATTGTCAACTAACAAATTGCCTGCTCATTATCTGGGTAGATATATACACATGCATATCGATATCTGATTATGATTAAAAGTCTGTCTGTCAACTCTGTAATATATCATGTGTCTATATCTATAGAAATCTATATATTTTATTTTGTCTGTTCATTTACTTGAATTTCATATTTGAATAGATTTCTTTATATATGTCGATATTTGACTATGATTAAAGTTCATAAATAGAAATTATTTATTTCCATAAAAATCCATAAATAGAAGTAAAAATTATAATAAAGTCCATATAGGAAATATTTATATTGTATTTAGAAATAAATATAAATCCATAAATAGAAGTAAATATTATAATAAAATCCATAAAGGAAATATTTATATTGTATTTAGTCTGTTGATTGCTTTACTTAAATTCAATATTGGGTTTATATTGTTGTATATATGTGCATATATCGATATCTGATTACTTGTATGAGTCTGCTGTATTGATAATATTTATGGGCATTAATCCATAGCATTACGCATTCCACTTATACATATATTATGCACATATCTAAATTGTATTATTGTTTCCTCTTCTTTAATACCATTTTCATCTCTTTCTTGGTCAGTACTCATTGTCTTTACCTCTTCCTCTCTCTCTCTCTCTCTCTCTCTCTCTCTCTCTCTCTCTCTCTCTCTCTCTCTCTCCGCCTCTTTCCTTCTCTTGCTCCTCCTTTCTTTCTATCTCTTGTTTACAAGCTTCTCTCTCTACCCTACTCCCTTTTCCTCATACATTCCTTTTAATACATTGCCCTCTCTTTCTTAACTACAATTCTATATCTATCTCATATATATCTCATATATCTATCATATACTTTATACCTCTCTATCTATTGATCTATCTTTGTCTATTTATTTATATTTTTCTCATTCTCTCTCCTTCTATCTCTTCTGTTTCTGTTCTTCTCACATTTCTTGACTTTGTCAGCTACTCAAATGTTCTTCGCCAGCGACAAGTTTGTCGGGTGGCTGTCGCTGGGACTCCAACTGCGACTGCGGCTGCGACGGCTGCGACGGCGGCGACTGCGACTGCGGCTGCTGTCGGAGCACTCGGAACTAATCGCCTTTAGCTGCGGTCATCTGCGCCGCGATCGTTTTTCTTGGGCGCGTTGGTTCCAGCCGAACGAACCGAAGACAACTCGCTAGACGCTTGACTGGGGCAGGGGCAGGGGCAGGGGCAGGGGAGGGACCTGGCTCGACGCAGTCCTGACTTGCGACTTGCGGGTTAAAGGTCATTACCGCAGCACCCCCTCCCCACCCCCCCAAACAGCAACAGCAACCCGCGACTGCGTGAGAGCGCGTCAAGTGGCTCAATTGGAAACTGGCTTCAAATTGTTCTTCGTTTTTTATTGCTTGTTTTTATTGTTTATGGCCGATCGTTGTTGTTGTTCCTCTTGCTGTTATTTTGTGTTTTGTGTTTCTCTGCTTTGGCGAATCTTTTGGTTATAAATCAATTCCTGAAGCTTCGGCTACCGTTTTTAGCCACAACTAAGCTGCACGAACTTCACGAGTTGCAAGCAAAATTTATACAAATCTAACTAGCGAATAATAACTGTATACCCTAGACATCGTATCATATACACACGCCTGTATGCATTTTAAGTGTGTGTGTGTGTGTGTGTGTGTGTGTGTGGGTTTTTTTTTTATATTTTATTTTGTTGGCTGCTCGCTTTACGGCTTTCAATGTCCCGTGTCAAGTGTTAAACAACCTGTTGA
The DNA here is from genome assembly GCA_037075185.1 of Drosophila pseudotalamancana. NCBI lineage: Eukaryota > Metazoa > Arthropoda > Insecta > Diptera > Drosophilidae > Drosophila > Drosophila pseudotalamancana. Next base: position 449,364 of record JBAMCK010000847.1, on the reverse strand, counting down.
GTGCATTTAATACTGTTACTGTTGTTGTTATTGTTGTTGTTGTTGTTGTTGTTGCTGTTGTTGTTAGTATTAGTGCTGTTGCTGGGGGTATTGCCGAGGCAGTAAATCAAGCCAAAAAGGCGATAAGCTACACAAATGAATTGTGGGCCAGCCGAAATGGTCGCAGACAACAGCAACAGCAACAACAACAACAACCATGACAACAATAACTTATAAAAAAAAAAGCGCAATAGAACCTGTTGATGATGTTGGCTAACACACACACACACACACACATACACCCTTTGCTTTCAAGCTATTTAAGCTAGTGAATCCATTCGTGGACTTTCCGCTAAACAAAAAAAAAAAATATATATATATATATAAAAGCAACTGTCTGCGCTTTTTGTTGTTGTTGTTGTTGTACACAAAGTCGGGCTGAAGCTGAAGCTGGAGCTGGGGCTGGGGCTGGAAGTTGTGCTTGCATTGAAATTTATGGCGTATAAATTATCTCACACGTTGACTATTGACAGCTTTAAAATAATCGTAAAACGGCAAAGAAATCATAAAAGAGCAACAGAGCACCACCGAAACGAGAACACTCGCTGCCGCCGTCGCTGCCGACGTCGCAGTCGGCGTCGCAGCAGTGAAGCCATTCAATGTGAAATACTATTTCAGCTGCAAATACCAAAAAAACATAAAAAAATAAAATAAATGCAGCAAAAATACTGTCAGACAGGCGACGACGTTGGCCCCAAAGCAACGTCCTATGTGGCCAAGTCGTGGCATAGGCCAGGCCAACAGCCAACGGCCAACAGGAAAAGTTCCCATACTAGCTGAGCAAAAGAGGGGGGCGGGGGAAGCATTGCCAAAGTTTCAATTCCTGTCGGCCGTCAAATAATTTTGGCCAACTATTAAAGATCGGCAGCCATTTGCTACCCTATGGCAGATCGGATCGGGCGAGCAGCCGTGATTTATAATGCCAGCGCTATAAACCCGATCAACTGAATAAAACAGCTTCGCATTTTTGTTTTCTTCTTCTTTTTGTTTAAATCGAGTTTCATTAAGCAAAAAACTCTTTTCGGCTTTTATTATGACATTCGGCAGCGAGAAACAAATCTGTCATTTAGCCCAACGGTAGTTAGAACTGATTAGTAATATAATATATGCATATACAGTTAGTTATATGTATGTTATATGTGATTAGCTTAGCATTGATTGCGAGTTTGGTGAGGAATGAGGAACTAAGCAAAGAATTTTACTTCTATAAATAAAATCTTTTGGATCAAAAGTTTTACTCTTCATCAGTTTTACTCATCATATATAGATAATAGTTGTTAGTTAATTGAGAGTTGAGAGAGAATGTAGAATTTAGATCCTAAGTTCTACTCCTTCCAATCATTTTCTATCCTATATTAATGGATGTATGCCAAATACGATTGGTTTAACTTTGATTAATCGGCAGAGAATGTAGGATTTTATTTAATTTGAATTAGCAAAAAAAATCTTAATATCAAATATTATTTTCCTTTGAGTAAATTCCATTTTATCAAGATAAATCTATGTCTTTCTTATATAGAAGCTATTAATTCAATTAGATTAATTTAACTTTGATTGAGAATAGACAGAGAATCTACTTAATTTAAGCCAGCAAAAAAAATATTTTAAATCAAATATTATTTTCCCTAAAATAGAGAATGTAGAATTCTACTTAATTTAAGCTAGCAAAAAAAAAAGTGTTAGATCAAATATTATTTTCCCTAAAATAAATTCCACTGTATCAAGATAAATCTATATCTACCATATATAGTGGATATTTATTCGATTAGAATGACGAATTTTACTTGATTCAAACCAACAATAAAATATTTACGATCAAATATTATTTTCATCAAAATAATTTCCATCTATCACATATAGCAGTTATTTATTCGATTAGGATTAATTTACAATTGATTTAAATTCATGAAGAATTTAACTTAATTTTAAGCAGCAATAAAATAAAATAATAATATTTAAGATCAAATATTATTCTCATCAGAATAATTTCCATTTCATAAAAAAAAATAATTCTATATCTATCACATATTGCAGTTATTTATTCGATTAGATTAATTTACAATTGATTTAAATTGATAGATTAATTTAGAATTCATGACGAATTTTACTTAATTTTAAGCAGCAATAAAATAAAATAATAAAAATAATAAATAAAAAAAAATCAAATATTATTCTCATCAAAATAATTTCCATTTCATAAAAAAAAAATAATTCTATATCTATCACATATAGAAGTTATTTATTCGATTAGAATTAATTTACAATTGATTTAAATTGATAGATTAATTCAGAATTCATGACGAATTTTACTTAATTTTAAGCAGCAATAAAATAAAATAATAAATATTTAAGATCAAATATTATTTTCATCAAAATAATTTCCATTTCATAAAAAAAAAATAATTCTATATCTATCACATATTGCAGTTATTTATTCAATTGGAATAATTTACAACTTAATTTTAAGCAGCAATAAAATAAAATAATAAATATTTAAGATCAAATATGAATTTCAGTAAAAGTTTGATAGGAGTAAAACTCAACTCGGTGCTTTTTAGGCAAGTTGGTAATTGGTAATTGGTATTGGCCAAGAATCCTTTTCCTGGAACACAAAAAGGGAGCCACGAAAATTTGCTTGGCAGCTGAGAGATGTGGCTAAAAGACAGGCTTGACGCGCGGCTAATTCAAATTGGTAATTCACAAGGCAATTATTCAATTTGAGTGACATTTGATGAATTGGCAGCGATCCTCCAGCTCCAGCTTCAGCTTCTTCTTCTTCTTCTGCTTGTGCTTGTGCTTGTGCTTCTGCCTTATTCTTTTTCGTTGCACTTTAAGAATTCGAAGAACTTTGTCAGCATTTGTTGTTGTCGCGTGTCCTTTGGAGAACTTTAGGAGCGGATCGTAAATTGCGGTTTTTGGCTTTTTATTCAGGCAAATGCCAAATTGAAGTGGGTGTCAGGTGCATATATAATCCACCTGCAGATTCAGGTGGGTCTCAAGTGCCAGCGCCTTTTTTTCTGTTTGCCCAACTAACTGCCCACAAATTGTGGCCACCCAGTTGCCAATTGGCAGCCCTTTGTTGGTGCCCGTTTCTTGCATCTCAACGGCTCATTATGCTCTCTAATTTACAGCCCGGTGCCACGCCCATTTTGGTCATCGAACATGGGCGGGTGGGCGGCTAGGCGGCTAAGCGCGGCAGCTGCTGCCGGCTACGCTTTTTGCCCAATAAATCAAAGCAGCAACAAAAATGGCCATAGAATCGGCTTTTTGTCTAAGCCAAGTAAGAATTGTTGCTGCCGGGGATGTTGCTGCCGTATGCTGTTGCTGCTGCTGCTGTTGGCTCGTAAAGCGATTTGAGCAACTGTTGACCGTAAAAATGATGAAGAAAATGGCGCATAAAAAATGTTGACGTACTTGCAACCGCGTTGACGTCAAGACTAGAAGATGGCCCAGAGCCAAAGCCAAAGCCAAAGGCGAATACGAATGCGAAGGCGAAGGCGGCAGCAACAATTGCTGTTGCAACAGCAGCAGCAATATGAGGCTGCAAATATTGTTGCCTCTGGCAGCTTGAAGCTTCCAGGCAGTTAGTCAGCCTCATCATCATTAACATCATCAACATCCTCATCATCATCAACATCCTCATCATCATCATCATCATCATCATCATCGTCATCAGCTGCAAGTCGGGACAGTCATAAATGTTGATGAACAGCAGGCGAACTTTGTTAAAGGCGTTGCTGCGCTTTTGTTGCTGCTGCTGCTGCTGCTGCGGCTGCGGCTGCTGTGCAACAACAAAATTGAAAAGATGCAACCAGAAGATGCAACAACAAAAAAGGTTGCAAATGTTTTATGACTCTTGGGCACTGCGCTTTGTTCTATGTGTGTGCACGTGTGTGTGTGTGTGTGTGTGTGTGTGTGTGTGTGTTGAACGTCTGCGCCGTTGACAGCTTTGACTTTTGACTTCTGTTGCCCCCTTTTGAGGCACGCCTAACACCCGCCACACACACACACACACACACATAGACAGACATTTGCAGCGCCTGTCCGAGCGGTGCCGCAATTTATGAGTCGTCAGTTGCCACGTTGGCAAGTTGGCAAGTTGGCAACTTGCAACTTGCAACTTGCAACTTGCGAGTCGGCAGTTTTATGGCCCGCTTTGAGTCCCATTTGTAGAAGTGGATGCACAAATCAGCAGGTTTACAAATTTGTTGACGCGATTTGTTGGACATTTGAGCGCAAGCAACAGCAGCAACAGCAGCAACAGCAACAACAATAAAAAGAAGAAGAAGAACAGAATGCAAAGTTTTTGGCTGACATTAAACAGTCAGCAAAAGTGAAAATTTGACATGAGAGCAAATGAAATAAAACAAAAGCAAGGCAGTCAAACAAACAACAACAACAACAACAACAACAACAGCAACAAACGCCAACCAACAGTAGCAACAACAACTTGCAACAACAAGCAAAGTTTTGACAAGTCGAGGCAAACTTTTTGCCCGCCGCACACAAAAAACTTGGCAAGGCGCAACAGAGGGAGACAGCAACAGCGGCTAGAAGAGTCCAGCAAGGGATAGTAGGGAAAGAGGGAGGGGGGATGGGCGGGGGTTGGGTGTGGTGGAGCCGGACTTTTGCTTGAGTAGTGTGCGATACGACCCTGCAGCAAGTTCAAAAGTGCAAAACTTTGCTTCATGCTTAACCCAAAAAGCGACGAAAGAAAACTTTTCTGTCCGGCCAAATCACAATTTTAACCCATGTTCGCCCGACGTCCCGCTTTTGGTTAACGCTCACGAAGCAACAATTTGTAGACGCGCAATTTCAGACTTACGGCAGTACAATGCAAATCCCCAACTAAAGTAAACTTCGCTTGCAGAACTTATGGCTAATGCTTAACCCATGTTTTACAGTTCGCACATTTAGGTTCAACATTCAAAGATTATCCGCAAGCTAAAGAATTCCTAAGTCCTCAGATAGTCGCAAAAGATTATCCTGAAATCTAGACAAGTCGAGCATCAAACATAAGAACTATCTATCCATTGTATACTCTATATATTACGAAAAATTATTTATCATCTAAATGTCGATCCAACATATTATTTCTTATATGTAAGAAGGTAAGCTATTTTTTTTGTGCTTCATTATAATTCTATAATTTTATTGATCTTAAGTATATTAAAAAGAAAACCATAATATTTGCTAATAGATTGTTTCATATTCTACGCTCAATTCTATTTCTTTAATATTTAACAAACTGAACCCCAATAATTGCATATGTATCGATATATTTACTTTACTCAATTTCTGATCTTAAGATTATTAATATAAATTTCAATAATTGCAAAAAGTTGGAAACATTTTGCTATGGTCAATTTTGATCTTAACTATATCAAAATATACTCTATTAATTGCTTATATATTTTTATATTTTTTATTCTCATTTCTAGATCTTCAATTTATTTGCAAATAGCTTAAAACATTTTCTATCCCCAGTTCTTCATCCAAAGTACATAAAAAAAATGAAATATTTGTATTCCGATCGTAAGATTTTCTATCCCCAATTATAGATCTTAAGTTTATCAATGTGTTTTTTTTTTACAGCTTCCACAATTCTTACATGATTAAAAAATCCTTTTTGCTAAGTATATGAAATTGATTTTAAGCTTAGCTTTTCGATCGTTAGATTTTCTGTTCTCAAATCCTAGATCTTAAGTTTATCAAAATAAACTCTAGTATAGTTCGGGACATTTTCTATTCCCAGTTCTTCATGCTAAGTATATAAAAAAATATCAAATATTTTTCTATTCTCTATGCTAGATATTTTATTGGCTTATAGCTCCCTAAATTTTATACATAGCTTAACCCATGCTGACCAAGTTGCTCAACTTTAAGGCTGTTCTTTTTGCAAGCGCTTAACCCATGCTGGCCATGACTTAAGATTAACCCATGCTGCCGACAGCTTTGGCTGCTGCTTTGAGCCGCATTCATTGGCGATCATTTGGAGCCTCAAAGGGGAACGCAGCTTAACCCATGCTGGCGACAGCTTTGGATGGGTGTGTGTATGTGTCTGATCTGGTACTCACCTATGTTGTGCTGATTCGTGTGGAGGACCGCACCGAATGCCATTAGGTCCTTGACGGGAGGTGCTCGGCTACCGAGGGCGGCAAAACCGTCGCCCAGAAATGACGCCAGCGCGACAGCCCTGAGGGGCGCTTTGGATGCCTCGGTGAGAATTTTGTTATCGAATCTATCGAGGCTGGGGGGCGATATGATAATGGACGCGATGATAATGATACGCACACACACACGCACACGCACAGACGCGACGAACGCGCGCGCACACACACACACACACACACGCACGCACACTCAGTTGTGGGTGCGGGCGCGAGTGCGAGGAGAGCGGCAGTGTGTGCAAGAGAGAGAGAGAGATAGAGAGAGGGAGAGCGAGATGTGTGGAGCACGTGTGTTGTTGTTGTTTGTTTATTTGTTGTTGTGTTTTGTGCCGGCGGCAAAACACGCGGCAGCTGGCAGCTGATTTTGCTTATGTTGTTGTTGTCGTTGTTGTTGTTGTTGTTGTTATTATTTTGATTTATATATGCTGTCGAAGACTGCTTCTTCTTGCTTGCTTAGTAATCCACTTGGCACTTTAAAAGGCTTTTGTTGTTGTTACGGTTGTTGTTGTTGTTGTTAAGGTTGTTGCTGATGTTGTTTTGGTTGTTTTGGTTGTTGTTGTTGTTGTTGTTGTTGTTGTATTCCTTGGCAAGTAACTCACTTGAAAAAAACTTTGGCAACAAATTTTTGTGTGCTCAAAAAAAATCGAATCGCATCGCAAGTTGCAAACTGCAAATCGAATAACGGAACGCGATGCAAATTAAGGACGCGCAACGCGGCGACAGCAAGAAAAAAAAAACAGAAAAATTAATAATAAGAAGACGACGAAGAAGAAGAAGAAGCGCCAGTGAACAGCTGTTCAGCACAATCGTTTGTTTTTGTGTTCGTTTATGGCTTTTGTTTTTGGCAACGTCTTTCGGTTGAACGGCAATTGCAACGGCTACGATTATGGCAACGGCAACGGCAACGGCAACGGTAACGGTACGTAACGGTGTCGATAACGATAACGGGCCGCAACATGCGAGCGCACCACGCGAACGTCAAACAAAAACTGAAAACTGAAAAACGGCGACGGCAGCAACGGGCAGCAATGGCAACGAGGCGAGCGAACGAGCGAACAAACGAACGAACGAACGAACGAACGAACCTCGCTGCGTCGACGGCGACGGCGACTGTGGCAGAGCGAGCGCGAGCGAATGGCAATGCGAAGGCGAAACACAGCCAAACACAAACTGAACCGGTAAACGAGTCCGATACCTGATGCTGTTGCTGTTGCTGCTGTTGCTGCTGTTGCCGCTGCTGCTGTTGCTGCTGTTGCTGTTGCTGCTGACGTCTGTCCTACCCCTTAGTTTAGTTCGTTCACGAATCGCATGCGCGCTCACTCACACAGACGCGCACGCACACACACACACACGCGCGCTCTGCTCAATGGCAAACAAATTTCCCCTGCGCCAGAGCGAGACAACCAGCTGGTGTATCGCGCTGCTGCAAAAATAGCAATGGAGTCTGTTGCTGACATTTGTCGCAGTCATCGCTGCCGCTGCCACTGCCGCTGTCGACGTCGCCGTTTGCGGTTAGAAGGGGGCGTTGCTAAGCAACTGGTTTCGGTTTCGGTTTCATGGCAGAGGCGTTCGCATATTGCCGCCGCCGTCGTCGCTGACGCTGTCGCTGCGCATCCTCTCTGCAGGCACTAGCAGCAGTTGACTGTTGTTGTTGCTGTTATTGTTGTTGTTATTATTGTTGTTGTTGTCGCTGCCGCTGGTTGGGGCAGAAAGTTTGTCGAACCAATGGCATTTTTCAAAGTGACATTTGGCGCTTTTGCTCTTGTTGTTACAGTCACGTTCACGTTTCTGTCTCTCTGTCTGTGCACATGTGTGTGTGTGTGTGTGTGCATTATGTGTGTGTGTGCGTGTGCTTGTGTGTGTGTGTGTGCGTGTGTGCGTGTGTGTGTGTGTGTGTGTGAGCTGTTGCCTTGCCAAGGTAAAATGTCAAATGCTTTTGGACTGTCAACTGTTGGTCGCAACTTTTCTTACTTTTTCTCTTCTCTTCTCTTCTCTTCTCTTTTTTTTTGTATTTTTCTTTTCTTTTCTTTTATGTTTTTTTTTTTTTTTATTTTTTGTTTTTTTCTACTTTTGCAAAGTTTGTAGCTTCTTAAAGTCCAAGTTAAGGCACAAGCGTAGCAGCAGCAGCAGCAGTAGCAACAACAACAACAGAAGCAGCAGCAGCAGGCACTGCTGCTGTCGTTAGCGTTGTCAAAGCCAGCAGCAACAGCAACAGCAACATCAGTGGCAGCAGCAGCAGCAGCGGCACCAAAGCAGAACAATTCGACGCCCCTTTGGCGTTTTAACGCATTGGACCAAAAAATAAATACAAAAAAAATGTGTAAAAAGGAAAACACACAACACACTCTATGTGTGTGTGTGTGTGTGTGTGTACATTTGGTATTCCGGCAGCGTTCGCATTTCGCATTCAACGTGACATGGTAATAAGCCAAAGATCAAGCGCAATAAAAAATGACTAAAAAGAACCAAAAAAAAACAAGAAAAAAAATAATATTATAAAAAAAAAAAAAGAAGATGCCAAACTTCAAATAGGGTAAGAAGAAGCAGCAGCAGCAGCAGCAGCAGCTGCTTGACACTCCCGAGAGCGAGAGTGAGTGTGCGAGCGGGACAGCGATAGCGCCGCAGAGCGTGAGTGAGTGAGTGAGTGAGTGAGCTTTGTTGTTGGCCAGTGGGTGGCGCCCGCTATCTTACAATGTGCATGTGTGTGTGCGAGTGTGTGTGTGTGTGCGTGTGTGTGAGCGTGTGTGTGAGCGCCATTGTCGTTTGCTGCTGCTGCTGCTGAATGAGTGGCGCTTGGCGACTGCCGCTGCCGCCGCCACCGCCGCTGCTGCTGCGCGGTCGCGCCTTCGACTTCGACAGCTCAAGCAGGATGCATGGGTGGGGGTGGGGGGACTGGCATGGAACGTGAGCGGAAGCGGGAGCGACTTGCCAGCCTTCTGTATTTCCTTTCTATACATTTGCTTTGTCTCTCTGAGTATGTGTGTGTGTGCCTCTGTGTACGTGTGTGTGTGTGTGTGTGTGTGCGAGTCAAAAATATTGCACATTAGGGTGTTAAGCTGTGAAGTGCTTGGCTGCCGCTGCCTGTCCTGGTCCTGCGCCACGTTCGCCACGTCTGTCTGCCAATCTCTGTGTATGTGTGTATGCGTGTGTGTGTGTATGTGTGTGTATTGGCGCTTCTAGTGTTTAGACCGCGCGCGCTTATTTATCTGATGTTTCACTTGTCAATGTCCTTGCCCGTTGCAGTTGGCCGACTTATGCCACCAACCCCTCCCCCTGCTCCGTCCCCACCACCCACTCACGACTCACGCAGCGCGTGTCACGACTGCTGCGACTGACAGCTGTCGCCTGTTAATGCTAAATTGTTGTTGTTGTTGTTGTTGTTGTTGTTGTTGTTGTTGCTGCTGCTGTCAACAATTTGCTGTTCCGTTTAAACGGTTATCGATATGCGATCGCTGCACAACACACCTGTGTGCTACCTTAATGGCCAACTGATGCAGCAATTAGGCCAAGTTAACAGCGAGCATCCGATTTCAACTTTCTGCAAATTGTCCGACTTAATCGCATAACTATTGTCTTGTCCTTCTCATCATTTTTTGCAACTTTGGCTTCGGGTTTACGGCACACACTTAAAGAAATCTTCTAGTATTTTATTTCTTTTACTTAATACATTTTTATATTTATATTTTTATTTAAGCATAAGAGGTTTTTTAGTGGGAGCAGCTTTCAAATTTCATTAGATTAAAAATATTTTGAAAAACTAAAAAATTTAAAATCCTGTCGAACGAGCGAACATCCATTAATTTGTTAAAAATTAAAAAATATCTAGAATTAAGAACTTCTTCCTTATATTTTGTATCCTTAATAATATTTGCTCTACTTTAGAATTTTCCTTCTTCTTATCGTAATTCATTTTAAAAAAAATGTATTTATAATTCAGATTCAGCTCAAATGGTTTTTAATCTGAATAGTCAAATTTCCTTCGATGGACAAACAATTTTTTTTTCTATGAATATCTTGAAAAATTAATAGAATAATATTTTTTTTTTAAATCTGTAAAACAATTTTTTTTTTCAAGAAATTTCTTTCATTTGCTCTGCTTATAGTCTATATATGATGAAAGTTTACCTTTTTTCTTATCTTAATTTATATCATAATAAAATTTATTTTATAATTTAAATTCAGTTACATACAAAAATTGAATAATTTGGTATGACATCATCATCAATTTTGATTTTTTCAATTAATATACATATATAAATATATATTTAATAAAATTTGACTTTTTATACCTGAAGTTCATATAATATAAGAATTATGTGTGTTATGTGTGTAAAAATCAGAAGGTAAAGTGCTTGACCTTATAAGGTGCGTATATTCCATAGCCGCTAGATTAACAAAGCTCTGTCTTTGTCTTTTCCATTCGCTCTTTTGTCCGATTGTATGAAATCGTCAGTCTCGGAACCTATGAGATTTACAATCCAAATATTTCTCATCTAGTTCCTACTTAAACACACGCTTTTTGACAACTCATCAAATTGTTGATAACTTTTTCCGTTTGCTTGATATCGATTAACATCAATACGAATCTTCAGTTATTAAATTATTTATGCATATTTATTATGATATATAGATTTGATTTATTTTTTTTTTAAGTTTTGAGTAATTAAATTTTCGGAAATCCGCTCAAAATCCACAAAAATCGAAATGGAAGAAAGAAATTAAAATGTTTCAATTGTGAAAATGCTTTAATGAATATTTAAGCGCAATTAACAAATGCTAAATTTCATTGGGTTCGAATGTGAATAATATCTACATACAATATATTGTTCAGCTCGTCCTTGAGGGCAGCGTATCTGCTAGTGGGGTACACCCGACGGCAAGCACAGTTGCTTGTTTAATTTGTTTGTTGACTTTAGAGCGCATAAATTTGATTTGCATTCAAGAACAAATTTTATTTATGGAGTCTTTTTTTGCATATTTATTTAAATACTTACAGTTAGCTTGACTGCGACAATCAGCAATACATCACATAAATAATATCGAAAAGGTATTGTAAATATTGTTATATAGGACACTGTGCGAAGTCGAAGTGTCACAGAAATCCACTAATTTTCCAGATTTATGTTGCTTGCTTATTGAATAACTCATAAATAAGTCGAGGCGCTTTTCCAAGCAAACGTTCGTTAAAATTTATCTTTGTCTGTGCTTATGGCTAAAAGCGGGATTGTAAATTGGCCCAAAACTTCACAGAGAACTCAGAATTAATATGTATATATATATATATATATGTATGTATATATATGTATGTATATATATATTTTGCTGGTTATGCGGGCAGCTGCTCCAATTGCTGGTATCGGGCTGGCAATCGGCGTGAAGCCATTTGGCTAGCGGAATTTTAGCCTTGGCAACAGGCACGGCTAACGGCCTCACCTTTGGCTCCGTTTGTTGGGGAGCCAAACAAATGTCAGTTATCAAAAATCGGTGGAGCAAACAAACAAGTAGCGAGAAAATGTTGGCCAACTGCATGATAAGGCCTGCACCACGCCCACCAACAATGAGAAATAGACGAAGAAGAAGAAGGTGAAGAACAAGAGCCAGAGCAAGAGGAAGAGGAAGAAACAGCGGCGAAGCAGCGAAACAAAAGTCGCGACGCGCCATAAACTTTTGGCTTTGGCGACGCGAACACGAGCCAAACAAAAGGGAGTCAAGTGCACAACCCCCCGCCCACTCCCACACTCGGCCCCCGCTTCAGGCAAGCAGGCGGTGGAGCGGGCGGAGGGGGGGGGGGGAAGAGGGGGCAGAGAAGGACGACCGCGACTACGACAACACTTGGCGATCGCAGAGCTGAGATATGCAAACACACGCGCGCAGCCAAAGCCCCAACCCCTAGCTACAATCTCCCCTCTCCCCTCCACCTCCAGCGGGTGGGGGTGGGGGCAGCGGACAACGATGCGACGCAAAACGAGCAACAACAACGAGTACAACAACAAGAACTTCACGACAACAGCAAAAATCGGCAAGCGCTTATTCAAAGTCGCCAAGTTAGCCGACTAGGGCATACCCTTTAATTTGCGGGCCACTAAAATTGAGTTTAAGTTGAAAAACAAAATGAGAAGACAAAAATGTAAAACAAACTAAAATTTGACTTTTTTTGTTTAATTTTTACATTTAAAAAATTTGTGTTTATTATTGAGAACAAAAATATTACTATTTGTTATTTATTTCTAAATAGATTTATAGATATTTATAGATAGCACAACAACAATCTAGCCGACTTCGTCATACCTTTTTATTTCCTGGCAACAAAGAAGCTGACTACCACATACCCTTTAATATGCTAATAAGAAAAATTGAGTACAAGTTGAAAAGAAAAAGAAGAAAATAAAAATAAAATAAAAGAAACTGAACTATTTTTTAAAATCTTAATATTTAAATACTATTTTTATTTATTGTTTTTTTTTTTTAGTTTTGTAATTGATAACAAAATGTGTAAAATATTGCAAAATACACATATATTTATTTATTTACAGATTATTTGTAGATATGTATATATTACAACTTACTAAATCCATAAAATTTTGCAAAAATATATCAAATATTCATGCTTCCTCTTTTAGTTGAGTATGTGGAAATACAATAGGGGTTTACCATTATAAGGAAATATTTGCGTGAGCGCATATGCACGCTTGGCCAGCAGCTTGATTACAGGGTATTTAAAACCAAATCAAAGCCAAGCTAACATTTGCGAGCGTTGTCGTTGTCGCTGTGTGTGGGCGGTGCGCAAGTGCCACGCCTACAGTTGAATGCTTGGCGCCATAAGAGTTGCAACAACAGCAACAACAACAACAACAACAACAATAAGCTGCTGTTGTGTGTCACTTTTGCTTGTTTGTTGCGGAAAAATACTTTTTCCTGCGCGCTGAGCTTCGTTCTTAGCTGCGACTCGCATGCGTGTGAGTGTGCGAGTGTGCGAGTGTGTGTGTGTGATTGTATGTGTGTTGGTCGTGCATTGCTACGGCTGCAACAGCTGCACATGTGTGTCTTGTATCTATTTGCGTCTCGCTCGCACTTGGCACAGTCTTTATTCTAATATTTGCGATTTGTGATTTAGCCAGCGAGAGAGACCGCTGCCCCTCACGTGCCACAAAATGTGGCACACACACACACACGAACAGAGGCTAGCAGCTCGACCCCCACATTGGCTTTCCGCAGCGCTTTGTTATTTGTTTTGGCAACATAAATGTCACTTGTTTGCAACTTGCTGCACGTCGCCGTAGGTAACTTTTACAAGTCACCCCAACACTCCACCCCCCAACCCTAAGCCCAACCCCTCTATCACTTGCTGCCTTGTTCCACTCCGTTTGTCCATTTACGGTATCTTTTCTCCATTTTTGACATGTTGTCAACTTCACGTAACGTCATTCATTCCGAGCTTTGTGGCATGCCAGCCACGCCCACATGCAACATAGAATGCATGCATTTCCTTCAACAACCATCCCCCCCACCCCCTACTCGTCCGCCCACCTGCCACGCCCCCTTCCATTCGCTTGCTAGGCTCAAATTTTGAAAGTCTTTGAGTCAGATTTTTGATTTCGTTACCTTTCGGAGCACTACGAAAGTCGCCTTTGTAACTCCCGCACACAAATATCAGACAGATAACATGACAGAGACAGTGAGAGTAAGAGAAAGAGAGAGAGAGAGAGTGAAAGGCAGAGAGAGGGTGGGAAAGAGATGGAACATTTTGTGAATCATGACGAGTTCGCATTTATTTAGTTGCGTCAACAATTCAAATTTAAATTTCCTAGTTTGCGATGTTGTCGTCCTTTTGCTTGCCACACACACACACACACACACGCACACACAAGTGCAGTTATTTATGGTCTAGTTTTTGGCTTTGATTCAAATGTCTCCGTTTTGAGGCTCAGTTTTCGGTCTTATTGTCGTCTGCAGTTTGCATTCTGTCATTTTGTATCTGTATCTGCAAATGTATCAGCATCTGCAAATGTATCTGTATCTGTATCTGCATCTTTAGCTGTGCATCTGCTGGGGCAAGCATGCAAAATGCATTGTTAAATTAAACTGTGAACATTTTGCGCATAAATTGTGTGCATGTTAGCAATTGTCCTGGCCTCCAATTCCAACCCCCCCCCCCCCTCCTCCTCCTCCTCCGCCTCACCCACCACCCTTACACTTCCGCCCACTGCTGCTTTTGTTATTGCGAGGGAAAAGATACACAGAGTTGATTTCCATTTGTCAAAATGCAAGTTGCTTTAATGCAAATTGTTATCTGCAGATTGCAGTCGAGTAATTGAACTCCTTTACAGCTGCAAGCTGCATTTTACTTAATTTCAATTTAATTATTTTATATATATTTATTATTGCATTATTGCATTATTGCATTATTGCATTACTGCATTATTTATTGCAAATAATATTAGCCGCAATTGTTGCTGCAGCAAAATTTTTGGCAATTTGCGACTGAAAGTCGATTCAATTATTGCCAGATAAACAGGTTAATGAACCAAAACTTTCTCTCTCCCTTTTTCTCTCTCTCTCTCTCTCTCCATTTCTTATTCTTTCTCTTTCTCTATCTCTCCTTTTTTTAAGCTTGCATTTTCTATATTTATGTGTATTTTACACTATTCGAGTCTCTTGTTACGCATACCCATTGTTATTGTTGCTGTTGTTGTTGTTGTTGGCTGTTGCAACTTTGCGCCGGCCACAAAGAATAATGTAAAAAGTTGAATATGCATAAAGTTTCATTGGGTTTTGGGCCAGAGCCGTAAAATCCCGCCGGACCCGCAGCGCGCCTCTCCTCATGTTTTTCACTTTGCAACAACAGCAACAACAACAACAACAACAACAAGGAACAACACAGTAGCGATTACCAAAAAAATATAACTAAAGCAAACAAGTGCTCGAGTCGGGCATGTGCGACTTACACATACCCTGGAGTGCAAGCAATTTTATTTTATTTTTTTGCTTCAAACTTAAACAAAGCTCAAAAAAGATTTAATTTATATTTTCTAGAATAAAATAAAAAGTAAGAGATGCATTTGAATTATAAAAATGTGTAAAGCATTGAAATGCAAACTTAAACTCTTCCTCTTCATCTTCTTCTTCTTCTCGGAGTAAATAAAATCGAGTTTTGCTTTCGTATAAGCAAAGGTTAAGCTTCTGCTACATGCTATACAAAAGGATAATACCTATTCCCGTTATAACCAATTTCCAATGGGTTTCGTGTGCACAGAGACAACAACAACAACAACAGCAGCAGAAAAAAAAATTGGGAAGAGGCGAAATAGAAGCAGAAAAAAAGGTGTTGGAGCCAGGCACATAAATGTAACAAGATTTATGTTTGGTTTTCCGGCTGTCTGCTTGTTAGCCTAAAAGTTAGCTGCCTTTATGCTGAACAAAAGTAAATAACTGAAATATTTTGTCAAATACATTTCCCGTGTACGGCAATACGGCCAACCGGACCGCCACGGACCCGTCCGTCCGTCCGTCCGTCCGGCTGTCCGGCTGTCCTTGTTGGGGATGGCAAATTGTGGAGCACACGCCACGTCCTTTGTCCTTGTTTCATGAGTTTTGCTCTGCTAATAAAATGCGAATCCCTCATGGACTTGACAACGTTGCCAGTTAAAAACTGAGCTTACCTGCTCCAGCGAGGGCCGAAAGTAAACTTTCTCCTTACCTAGAGAGAGAAAGAGAGAGTGCGAAAATGAGAGAGAGAGAGAGAGAGAGAGAGAGAGAAGACGAAATTAATATGAGCAGAAATTATTTCTTCAATAATGATCTTTTATTTAGTATATGAATGAATTTTAACATTTGTGAGAATTCATCAATTATATATCCATAGAGTTCCAATCCCTTATTCAATATATAAAAGCTTTAAGTGAATCGAGAATGAATGAGAATCGCTTAGAAAGTCGTTATCAATGGATATATTTCAAATAGAAATGATTTTTACAAACTCTTGCATTTATGAGAATCGCTTAGAAGGTCGTTATCAATGGATAATTCCTTTATGCAAAATATAAATACTCTCACATTCATGAGAATCGCATAGAAGGTTGAAATCAACTTTAAATACTTTATACATATAAATACATAAATACTTTATACATATAAATACTTTATACGAACAGTCAACAATTATATATTTAATAATGTTCCAATCCTTAATTCAATATAAAAATGCTTTTTACGCACTCTTACATTTATGTGAATCGCATAGAAGGCCGAAATCGAAGAATAATTCAACAATAATATCTTCAATATTGCCCCAATTTCTAATTCAATATACAAATACTTTATATGAACGCTTACATGTATGAGAATCGCATAGAAGGTTGAAGTATATTTTAAAATTACTGAGATAGTATTTATTGTAGACCTTATATGAGAATCGCATAGAAGGTTGAAGTATATTTTAAAATTACTGAAATAGTATTTATTGTAGACCTTTTATACTAGACAGAACAGTTTTCCGACTAACTAAATCTCAAATGTAAGCTCAATCAGATATTTGTGAGCACTTTAACATTTACGATTTTTAAGAATCGCATAGAAGAGCGATTGGCTATCGAATGTAAATCAACAATTTTCTTAAATAGTCTATTTTTCTTTTTAACTTTTTGTATTACAACACA